>JABFQM010004088.1:0-10222 GCA_022816865.1 Zelostemma sp. ZL-2020
AAAGTGGGAGGTCAGCGACGCTCAGGATTTGACCGTTTGGGCTCGTGCGATCGAAAGCCACGTCCGACTCGTCGTCGTCGACCAGGTACGATTGCAAAGGGTCGCTCCGGTCGCTGATGGACTCCCCGTGAACGCGCTTTTCCTCCGAGGCAACTTTTTCCTGCAACCTGGATTTTTGCCCTTCCGCGGCACCTCCGAACAACTCCAAAGTGCTGTCGATTTCTTTCTCGATGCTGGTGTTTTTCTCTTCGGGAGAGCAGATTTTACTCGATTCTTTGTTGCTCGAACGAGGCTTGAAAAGTTTTACAGTGTCGTACATGCTTTCCGACAGAACCGCGGTGACGGATTTAAAGCTCTCGGCGTCGCTTTTGGGAGCTGCTGGAAGCTCCGTGGTTTTTTCCTCCAAGGTTTCGTTTTCGTCGGGCGAGGCGTCGCGCGAGGCCTCGTCGAGGAACGAATTATCCCTCTGCGATGACGGCGGTTTCGCGAATTCGTCCATCAGGAAGGATTTCTCCAAGCGCCATGAATACGCGGCGAAAATCATGGAGTAAACAACGTGTTTGACTTTCTTCAGTTCTTGCTGGGGACCGCCTCGCAGTAAAATCGTAGAGCCCAAATGCGGGTTCGCGCAGCCCTCGAAGTACATCAGAGTTTTCAACGTATCTAAAAATTACTATAAAACTTGAGAAAAAAGCATATTCTCGGGAGTGCAGGGAAACGAAGAAAAGCTCACTTTGTTCACCGGGAAAGTTTCTTAGGTAAAACTTTTTGCAGGTACCGAGCTTGCAGCGCGTGGAAATTTGAGCATCTATGGTGTCGATGATGTTGGCTCCGGTGCAACGCGCGACCCTCTCGAGGACCCCGAGTTTCACGTTCAGAATGAGCGTCACGCCGTTTTCCCGTAATTTATCTTGCGCTAACCGGGACACCGAACGATGCACCAGGACGATGTTTGGGTTCATCGCTGTGATTCTCGCCACGGCGTGACCCAGGTACTCGCTTTCCTGCGAAAAATAATTGTTTCAATAAACTTGTTTACACTTTTGAGATCACGTAAACGAAAAGTTAAACCTGCAACATCACAGGCTCCAAACTCAGCAATTTCCCCTCGACTCTTTGGTACATGAGGCCGCATCGCAGCAGCAGAATCCTCGGGTTTCCTATCATCGCGTCCATGGCGCGATGGGAAACGTTTTTGCTGCACACCACGCCGGAAACGATCTCGCAGTCGTTCTTGCTGCCACCAGGGGATTTTTTTATTTGTACATAATGCCTAATGTCTATGTCGTCCGCGTCGTGGTTCAGATCGGGCCTCACGCAATCGACTATTTGATGCGTGATTTGTAAAACGACTTCGGACCAATTTTGCGAAACTCCTTCCTTGTTCAAAAGCTGCTTCACCAGCAAGTCTTCGTGGAGCTTGAAAGCCGACCTGCGAATTTATTTCAATTATTATCGAGTAGTTATCATTTTCTAAATTTTAGAATGCAACGCACGTTAGACAATTGTAAGCGCTCATTTCCCCAAAAATGTTTCTCAAGTTGTTGACTTTGTGCCAGCCATTTTTTTCCCTGAATTCTTGAACCTGCAGCGAGTCGTTGAGCAACTCGTCCGAGACTTTCTGGTCCTGGGAAATGTCCTTTTGTTGCTCCTCCGTTGATCCGTCGCTGGTGTCTGTGGAAACGTTCGTCAGATCCTCCGACTGCGGTCGCTTCAGCGTCACCGTGGAAGACTGCAGATTCAAATCCAAATAAAAGCTCGAGCTCGACGAAGGCAGACGTCCCATGACCGGCATCGGGGGTTGTTTCCCTTCGCCTTCCGAATCTTGGAAAATCAAGAAATCAAATCTCGACGAAATTCGTAAATTCGTTTCGCGTGTTTCACCTGTCGTTGAATCATGCTGGGGAATATTTTTCACCCAAGCTGGCTCTTGCGCGTCGCAATTCGTCTGGCTCTCGCTCAAAAAGTCGGCGCTCTTGATGCTCGTCAATTTCGCGGGTTTGAAAATCGTCGCCGAGTCGCTGAAAACGTTGTCCACGAAAATCGACTCGATGAATCCCGCCTCCAGCAGGGCTTGGCCAATCGCCGTGGCTTGTATTCTACGAAGTAACAATGTTTTAGGAATCTAAAAAGAACATTTTCCATTTCTCGGATTCGATAAAAGAAAATTGAATTCTAACCGCGTCGCTGCTTTGCTCTGCGCGATCATCCAGTTGACGAGTTCGCTCCCTAAAAAGCAATTGGAGTAACTTTTCAGGCGAATCCTGTGCGTCTGCAGAGGAATCGCGTGACTCGAGCAAAACAATTCCTCGTAAATCATCCTTAGCGAAGCCGAGTTTTGCAGGGCGACGGATCGTTCCTGCATTGTTAAATAACTGTTCGTCGACCTGAAAGTTTCGTTGCTTTGTCAGTACTCGAAAAATGCATATCGCTTTTCCTTCGTACCGTCCAAGAGCGTATTTTTCCTCCATGTACCCAACGCTCGACCTTCTTGAAGAGAGAGCTTCGATTTTCATGCCGTCTCCACTGCACTTCTCCGACGCCGGCAGTGATTCGTTCCCGTATTTCACCTGGAGATCTTCTTGCAGCGCCTTCAAATCCGCCGATAAATCGCTCCGCATGTCCAAGGATTGCAAGTACGATAAAACTACTTTGCAACAATACGTGCAGACTCGTAAATCTCCTAAAATAATAATTCGATATTAAAAGTTGGTTTTGTTCTGGATGAACTTCGTCTCGTTGCACCTGTGCAGCCCATGATTTTCCCGGGTATTTCGTCGCAGCAACATTTCGAACAAAATATTTGACCGCAGACGCGGCAGTGGTGTCTCCGGCGAAAAGTCGTGAATCTCTCGCCGCATTCGTAGCATTGCTTGCTCACGCTGTCCGGCATCCAGTAACTCCGCAGCTGCGTGTCTTTGTACGATTTCAGATTCTGCAAAGTTTTTTGTACAATCAGATCAAAGTTTTTGGTACAATTAAAGAATCCTTGGCGAAGCAGCGATGATTTACATTGTTTTTCGAGGCCACGATGTTGCTGATACGTTTCAGGACGTTTGGTAAGCTCCTTCCTTCGCTGGAATCCATGGGGAAACTCATAATACTGGAATTGTCGTCCTCGGGTGTTTTTTCGGCGACATCGGGGGGCTGTTTCCACGATGTCGTCAGATCTGCATAGGAACTGGGGCCTTCTTTGCTCGGGGATGCATCGGGAGCACTGGCACTCGTTGAACCTTCGGTTATAAAAAATTCGATTACTTATAAAAATAATTTTTTATATTTTACGAAATATTATGCTTTTTAGGCGTTTTTTGTTTATTTATTTTGCGTTTTAGGGGGTTAGGGTTAGAAGCGAAACTTACCCTTACTGAATTTGAAAAATTTCGAAAAAAGTGACGCGACACCGGGAGGACTTTCTTCGGGACTCAACGGAGCGAACTCGGTGAGTTCCGATGGGGAATCTATGTTTTTATGCATTTTTTGTCGGGTTCAATGACATTATCCGACTGCGATTTTATCGTTTCATCGAATCTTTTTGATGGGAATTATGAATTGGATTTTTCTGTCGAAGGCAAAACTTGGGTTTTTGGTGTAGCATATTTTGTTTACAAAAGAGGTTTTTCGAAGTGATAACTTCGCGAGCAACTTAACCTAGCAAAAACATCGAACGAGAATGTACGTTTCGACATTTTCGAGTTTTTCGGAATGAATAATAATGCGATTAATTCGCTGGGAACGAAGGTATTGCACACTTTTTCAAACGCAAAAGTTATCTGTCAAATTAATCAGCTGATAGAACATGTTTACTCAAGTGACGTAACTCGCGCATGCGCGGGAAATCGGTGCCAGTTCGAATTCCAAACTCGCGCGCTTTCGTCACACACGATTGAAAAATAAAAGTTTCGTTGTCCCAAGTTCTAGAATGTTAAAAACTTTCTCACGCTACTAAAGTTTACCATTGGAGAATCGATGAAAAAATAATTGAATCCGATGATTACGTAATTTTCCAATGCTTACTTATGAATGAACGTCGTTTGCATGAATGATAAACGATGAATGGATTTTTTTCGCAATCGGAAACACATCGCACGAAACGAAACTTAAATAACGGAATCGATTAATGTCCCTGTACTTGACAATGAATACGAACTAGTTTATTCGATATTTTCAATACCGCCTTTCCGTCAAATGTCAAATAATTTATTCGTCGCTTGAATTTTTTACGCGACTCCCTAATCAAAGTTCCCCAAGTTTCTTTTTTCTCTTCGGGAAGTGCTTCTCCGCCGGTAAAGTCGAAAAAGTTGCCGTTTCATGAAATGCGCCCCAATAAATTTCCATAACAAGATTTATCGCGGAGATATCGGGGGACTGGGTCAATCGCGATTCGGCGCTTTCGGAATTCGAGCCGACTGTCGCCACTTAAAAGCGGGACCGCCCGTCCCCGGTGTATGTACACGTGCATCTGCGCAGGGGTGTTCGATAGAGCTGAGCTACACGATATACGTACACACCTTCGTCCGGTCTAATGTAGTTCCGTCTTATTAACGTCTCGTGGCGAGCTAGTCACGTCGTTGAAGGTGCTTACGACGGCCGCGTCTCGACGCTCACGGCGCGGGACACCTTCGCAGCAGCTAATTGATAAGCATCAAGATAACACGAATCGCGCTCTTTGCGCTCGCGGTGAGCCCTTTCAACGCCGAAAACCAATTATGCGATGGGCGAAGGAAAGAAGGACCGGAAAGGCAAAAGGTACGTTCCTTAATTTTCTTTAATTTTCACTTACGTGTAAATGAACGCAATTTTCCTCGATTAATTTGTTGATAATTGAAGTTACGTTTCGATCGATTGTTCGTATTTTTGGACGAGGTTTTGCGGTGTTTTCGGGGGAAAAAATGGGGTGGGATTATTTTTTAGGGAAAAGGGTAATTGGTGTTTATTTGAGGGGGAAAATAAGGCAAAAATTTGGAGAAGCCGGGGATCGAACCCGGGGCCTTTCACATGCAAAGCGAACGCTCTACCACTGAGCTACATCCCCGATGGAACAGAGTCGTTGATTAATTCTAGGTTACTCCAGAGCGTAACACTCATTACGCATACATCGAAACGTCGATTTTTATCGGAGTAACGAGTCGCTTTACAATCCAATTTGCATGTCAACGCGGAGATATGAAATGATTAACGACATTTTTGATAAAACTACCAGATTTTGGAGATTAAATGAGGAGATAAAAAGTAAAAAGCGATAAATAAATTGGAAAATGGCGTAATCGTGTTTAAGCGAGGCACTTAATATCGCGTGTACTTAATATCTCGAGGGCGCTGCAATGAGTAGGCAACTCCCGATTGAAAAAGGATTAAAAAACACGATCCCTCGAACCGTCAATTCCGAGTAAATCATGAAAAATCGGACCTAAATTCGCGGTATCGATTCGGGGCTTTTAATTTACGCTAATGCTCGTCCAGCGTGACCTTAATGACCGTCGTTACTTTTCGTTAAGCTCGGAACTTTTATCTTCCCGCCGAAAAGTAGTCAAATCCAAGTTTTTATCGCGAAAATGAAACTTTCGTATCGATCGGAAGATTAACGTTTTTTTTTTGTCGAATCCCTGACAAATTAACGGGGCTGCATCGCGGGTAAAAAAGACTTGGAATAGGAAATTCCGGAAGCGCCAGAAGGAGAAAAGAAATGTAAATGTTTTCCATTATGAACGTAATAACTGTCGGCGGGTTTCAGGAAATAAAGTTTCGAGCTAAAAGTGGCTCGCGTGCAAGCTCCGGCTTGGAAATGCGTCAGATTGAATCACCAAAACCCGGAGAAACTACTGACCTCGTTGCGTGTGCGTGCGTCCACGTGGGCCGGACATTTATTTGCCGGCACATGCAAATGTATCGTGGACGCCGAAATCGAGGTCAGCGGGTCGCCGTACAAGTACTCCTTTTATACTCTTGAACACGACCCTTTCATGACCCGCGACGATTCCATCGTTTGCCGAATTATCGGAGTTTAACGTTGTTCATCGAATGACTTATTACCCCGAAGCAGTTATTTCCGCGTTTGCAACTGGTGAAAGATTTTAACGATTTTCTGTGACTTGCTTGGAAGGAAACATTGCCTTTTTTTTATAAATGCTTTCTCAATTTTATGCTTTCTCAACTTTTTTTCTGTTAATAATAATAATTGAGAACCTTTAATTTTTTGGGAGCGCAAATCGATGGATTTCGAAACTAAAATTGTCATTATTTAGGAATTTAAGTAGCCATGAAATGATTTAAAATAGTTTAAAAGTTGATAATTTTCAGTTGTAAATTAATGCCGGTCGGAAACCATTCATTTGTGCCTTCAACAGGAAAAAGTGTCGAGGGAATTCCGAGCTACAGAAAACTTGGAGCGGAAAAAATGTTCGTTATACATCACGAAAGTTTTTTAAACAAATTTGACATCGATCCATCATTGCGAACGTCAATCGCACGATAGGCGCTTTTAAAATGAAAATCGTTTTAAATTGAATCGTTATTTTTTTGGTTTTTATCGGATTCTTACATAATACGATTTTATGCGAGAAACGAAATTTTTATCATCAATAAAAATTGAATTTCATGAGGTCATTTCATCATGCCCCGAATTGAGTTTTACAGTCACTATTAATCTCTTTTCCAACATTTTTGGAACAGTTTCAAACCTTTCCAAACAATGATTTTGATCAAACTTGAAAATTCATTTTTTAATATTCTTTAATGTCTCTAGTGATTTCAATTTGTTAAATATTTATTTAGGTCGTTTAAAATACAATTAAAAAATGATTTACTTGAATCCCATTTTTCAAGAGTTTCTATAAATCGGAACTGATTTTTTTAATAACAGTTTTCGGATTGTCGAGATCGATAATTCTAAGAGCGAGTTGCGTATTCGAACATTACGGGCAAACATCGTCCACTTTTTGCATCGAGATATCTAGATGTGCCACTTTGCTATTTCAGCGGGAACAACGACTCGGACTGTAATCTTCGCTCAAATTTATTCCGATGTATTCAACATTTTATTTTTGGCGTTCGCTCGACTGTTTCTGTTACACAATTTACCGAGTTCGCGTAGAAATTATACGAATTCGCGGTCTCGAAATAATTAACATCGATCGCGAATGCGGAAGTGCGCAAGGAGGTAGAAAAAATGAGCAAATACCACGCACGTAGCAAAGTTTCCAGCAGAAAAAAAACACCTCATCTTTCCTGCATTTCTTGGAGCGCAATTTCACTCCAGAAAGAGTGAAATACTGCCAATTTGAAGTTAAAATTCACTCTCTTTCCGAGTGATGAAAATTCAACTTCTAAAGAGTGATATCTCACTCTGTTGCTAGAATTTTCATTCTTTCTGAGGAATTTAAAGAGCCCTCATTTCGGACCGACCATAAAAAACTGAAAGATAAAAACGAAACGTCGTTACTCGAAGCGTTTTTCTAGTCCTTATTTTGTGTAGATCGATGCGTCTCGTCTGGTGCTTCCTGTAACGGTATGTACACTCGTACCACCCTCTTCCCTCATCGCGAGCCCAAGAATTCAGTTTACAGCGAGCTCGCCTCGATTCGCTTCGCGTCTCATTAACGTTGCCAAAAACTGCTCGAATCAAAATAATTCAAGGAAGAGTCGATTAATTTGACGATGTTTTGGTGAACGCAAGACAGAGGTCTTCCCACGGCATCGACAAATCGTCCTCGGACACCGAGATAGCGGCGCGAGCAAAGGACAAGAGCCGCAATTCCAAGGTACAGGAGAAATGGCCGTTTCTGGAGAGCCTCACGGTCGACACTTTGGCGCGCTTTCGCCGGAGGCGCGTCGAAGATCATCCCAAGGACACTCTGGGTCTTGAACGCGGGGAGGATCCGAGTGATCTCATTACCGAATACCGATATTCTTTTCGAGCCAGCAGCGACGATGTTTACAAAGCCGGCAAGGTTCGTAATTTTCTCCATTCCGGCGTTTTTTACTGGCAAAATTACCAAAAGCTGAAATTTGTTACAATTCTTTGCGGAATCATCAAAAATTTAAGCATACAGAATTAATTTTTAACCTTTTTCTCCACTCGCGTATTTTTTTGTAAAGAAGACGATATTGTTTAATGAATTGTGCTGGCGAATTAAATAAAATTTATCATGTTGGATTTTAAATATTTTTTCCACTTCACGAAATATCGATTGAAAAAAATAGAATACAAAACTTTTTGTTTTTTTCTCCAGTTCTAAATTTTCCTGTGCCTTTTTTTGCGACTCGAATAAAAATGAATTGAAAACATTCTTCAAAGTTTCGGTAATTCGAAAAGAACATTTTCTTCGTTTGAAATGAAATTTAAATATGATGAATGGTGTTTCAGCAGCCCATATATGTATATAGCACGTAAAATAATTACGATAGTAGCAATGTACATGGTTCATTTGCATAGTTAATGAGGCGAGCTGCTGTAGGAAGTCAGAACTCGGGACGCTTGCACGCAGCGAGATTGAATGAAATTCTGATATGTCGTGCAGGAGAATATCTGGCCGAGCAGAAGCAAACAGCCAGAGGAGGTCTTACCTTCGTCGAGTGGGTTGGACGTCACGCGGGATCGCAACGCCGACGAAGAGATCGACAAGTCTGAATTAGTGCTCGCTGACGTTAAGAGTCCCACCAGGTCCATCCCGAGTCCGATTTTTGCCGAAAATATGAAGAAAGATATGGATGTCGCTGGCAAGGATTTTCTCCAAGAAAAACCGTATATTTGGAAAAGGTGAGGGTTTTTTTCACGAGTGAATTCATTTTCCTTGATTCAAATGCATGAAAAACTATTTTTAATTATTTCTTTATCAATCAAAGTTATTCATTATTTATTTATGAAAGCAAGATTCATTATACCCAATTGAAATTAAAATTTTAATAGAATTTTAATCTAATATTAAATACAATATGATTTTATTTTTATCGACGTTAATTTTAATCATAGTTAATAAAACCAAGTTCACAATTAAGTTTCACTCCACATTAATTTGAATTTTTGAGGTTTTCGAACTTATTTTTAATTTATCCATCAATTTGTTTGTTTATTTATAAAACCATGATTTTAGAAAATCGAAATGATAAAATCCAGATAAAACGAAAGAAACATTTCTCGAGAAATGGAAAAAAAACAGAAAAAGAAAAATACTTTGCAGGAACATGGATTTAACGTACGACGAGGATTTTTACGCGGACACGGAAAATGCCCTGTACGTGCCGTACGCGGGATATCACCGTGCTGAGCTGGCGCGTCGGCCGACCTCTCTCAGAATGGAAGGAGAGATGGAGACGACGACGGAGAAATGCGAAAAGTTCATTCAATGGCTGAACGTCAGTCGGCCGGAACTCAAGCGCACCCCTTCGAATCTCAAGCTCGAGGGCAAGTTCGAAACCTCGACGGAAAATCACGACAAGTACGTCCCCTTCATCGGGGCCAAAAGACCCGAACTTCTACGCCAGAGCGATCATTTGAAGCTCGAGGGCGAGTGGCGGTTCGTCCCGGAATACTTCGATGTCTTCCGAGAGTTCAACGTTACAGGTAAAAAAAGCAAAATTTCAAACTTCGAACGCAAAGAAAATTATAATTGTTATAGAGGGACGAAGAGGGATAAAAAAGCCGAGGTCTCATTTGAAAACGGGAGGGAATTTTTTCGACGCCACGGAAATCGTGGAGAATTTTTCGAGCCCGAAAACGAGAGAGGCTCAATTGATGGCCCAATTGTCAAAGGACGTGGAGGCGGAAGAGGAGAGGAAAAGAAGAGAAGCGGAAAAGATCGAAGATGAAAAAAGGAACAAACGAGAGGAGGAGATGAAGGCGTTGGTTGAAAAACTCGAGTATCTGAAAACTCCGTCGCCTGATATTCCGGAGTATAGAGACGCTTACAAGGTAAACCTTTCTGGAAATTGATTTTCCCTGTTTGGAGTGAAATTCCACTCCCGATGAGTAAAGTTTCACTCCTAGTATGATTGGAAATTAATCACTTTATTTCAAGTGCATTTGAGGACCTTTCTGCAAGAACAACTTAAGGTGGATCGATACTTTAATGCAAGGGTGAATTAGAAAAAATATTAATAACGCAACGTCATTAATTACATTTAATATGCCAGTATAATTTATTTAACAACATCTTCTTCTTCACGAAAAAAAAATAAGCGACTGAAAAAATTGTGCAAAAATGCTCGTAACGAACAATTGAAA
>JABFQM010004089.1:0-10222 GCA_022816865.1 Zelostemma sp. ZL-2020
CATTTTTCACGAGCCACTGGGCCATCAAAGTCTCATTACTCGTGATGTTCAGACCGGAACTGATCTTGACCTTGGCAAGGTTCTTGTTGAAGTTGCACTTCTCATCCTCAGCGTCGTAAGGGTAATCGTTCTCCAGTTCGAGGCCTCCCAATTGCTCGATGGCCTCGTACGCGGTGCTGGGTAAGCCTCCATTGCAACCTTCATCCAACTTGTCGCAATCTACCAACTCTTGTTCCGACAAAGACAGCAATTTTCCGTGTTTAATCGCGTACAGACCCTCGATGTTCCCCGTCGCGGAAAAAGCCCAGCATGAGCCGCACTGGCCTTGATTCTTCACCGGGGTCACGACGTTGAAATGTCTCCAGTCGAATTCTTTCGGCAAATCTATTTCCGGGATCTTCGCCATCGGCATGGGAATTTTGTTTTCCGACTCGGGTTTCAATTTCAACCCGGTGTGGTACTTCCGGAACTCTTCCGAGGTCAAATCAGCGAAGATCGTCGCTCCGTACTTGGCTGTACCGTCTTGTAATTCGTTCAACTCTTTGGCTTTCTTCATGTTGTACCGGAAGACTTCGAAACGCCGTTGACGCTCTTCTTCCGTGGAGTAACTTTTTTTGAAGTCTTCTTGGAACTGCTGGAATTGCCTTTCGACCTTGATCAGCTCGGCCTGTTCCAGCATTTTCCTGCTGTAATCAACCCCTTTCAGGCCTCTTTTTCTACGTTCGCTCTTTTCCTCGTTGCAATCGACCTTGATTTCCGGGCCGTCTTTGTCGAGCCATGGTCGAGACCAGACTTCGACATTGCACATCTTGATTTCCGAGTCTGATTTCAGATTACAATTTTCCTTCACGCCTTTCGCACAATCGCTGGTTCCTAATTTGACCTTGATCCTGTACAGCTTTCCGGCCACGATTTGTACCGAGGCTTCCGTGACTTCTACGAGAAAAGGCTCGTTTTCTCCCTCGAAAGTTTCCGAGACCTTGAAAAGTGCTTGCTTGGCGTAATTTTGGATTTCTGGGTCGTTGATGTCGTGTTTGTTAATACCGCCTGCGAGTTGTCGCTTTCTTCGAAGGTTTCCAGAGTTGTGAACGTTTTCCGGGTTGTTCTTGTTGTGACAGTCGGAGCTTTCGATTCTTGGCCGAGCCAAGGGTCGCGTTTGGTCCTGGATTTCCAGCAGAACTCGGCAGGTTTCTGCTTGGCCGACCAAGCTTGCCATGCAGTCGGGTTTCAAGGCCTCTTTTTCCGCGCAGTGCGTATTGCCCACCTGAAATAAAGCATCATTCAGATTTTCTCATTCCCAAACTCTCGCGTTTTTAATTAATTTCATTCACCATGATCAACAGACGGTAAAACACGGTGTTATTAATAATCTCTTTGCTCTGTTCCAGAACATCCAAAACCACTCTTTTATGATTATCGCCGTCGTCTTCGTCAAGAATATCCACCACGATCTGCGCCAATTTTCTTATCAGATAGGGCGATAGTGGACCAGGCAAGCGCTTGTTTCTAATCGCGATGTCTCCGTCGTTGATTTCCTCCTTCCGCGGCAAAATCACCGCTTGAATTTCCTCCTCGATCACGGGAATTCTGGTATCCGGGGTCGTCGATGCTTCTTTAACCGGAATATCGAAATCCTTCAACAAATCGTCGAACTCCCTCAACTTGTCCGTGAATTCCAGCCCCGATTTATAAGTCACCGCTCGTACCAGAGTTTCTCCGTCTTTTTCTACAAAATAAATCGTAACTCAAGATCATTGATTTTCCCTGGTAAATGTACGCATTCCATTACCCTCTTTTCCGATACCAGGAAACCGGGACTCGGCTGGGGTGGAAAAAGTGCTCAACTTCCCTTCCTGGGCTACTTGATCGTATTCGTAAACCTCCGTTCTCGTCGTCCTCGGTTCGTCTTCCTCGTGAACCCCGATCTCGTCAAAATTACTAACGTTCAATTCGTTCACCATGTCCGTTGATTCCGTGCAATTGTTCTTCACGATTTTACGGCTTTTCGGCACGTCCCAGAAGCGCTCGTCGATCGTCACCAGGCAGAGCTTTATCGGGGCGTTTAACTGCGGAAGCGAACACTTGGATCGTTCGATCAGCGAGGATCTCAGGCAATTCGTTTCTCCGATTTCCATCAACAACTCGTAGCGAACCTGAAATCACATCTAATGAAAATTCCGGAATTCTTGAAGTTGGATTCCAAACTTTGAATGACTTACGAGGACAGAACCTGGAGGCACGGATCTCATGACCCTGACGATACCGATGACCTTGTGTTTGAAGTCGCTGATTCCGGAGTTATCAATCGAGTCGACGACGTCATCAGCGAAGGCTGCGAGTCCTGGTAGAGCTGGGTTCAGCTCGTAAGGACATCCCGCGCACCAGCGGTTATTCGGAGCTTTGACCGCGAAGAAGGGCCGGTCATTTTGCTCGGAAGATTTCTGGACTTCGAAGTCTAGCCTGGAAGTGCTCGAGTTCGACGTGACGTCATCGTCGGCGATGATTGGCTCGTTTTTTGGGCCTTCCGAGTGTTTGCATTGAATAGATTCCGGGTGACCTTGGAAGGAACCTTGGCTTTGTTGGACGTCGATGATGCAAACTTCGCGCGGGCAAGGTTCGGATCCTTCGCAGAGTGTCTCGAGGTCCAAGGTCAAACGGTAGAGTCTTTGGGGTTCTTTACTCTGGAAAAGTTTGGAAGGTTAGATGAAGTGAAGGGGAATTTATGGACGAGTTTTTTGCGTGTTTGCGTGGCATTTGCATTTCTAGAAGAAATTATTCTTCGAATTAATTAGGGAAGATAAAAATGATGTTTCGATTGGTTTGCCTCGATGATCTTGGGTCATTTTACGCGTTATCTTTTCGGTCAGTCTTATCGCGTTTTAAGCGCGGGGCTTTCATTTTAAGTCGTTTCATTCAGTTTCCGGCAAAGAAAATGCTTCGTGAATCATGGCTTTGGACAAAGCGTACCTTGAATTATGGAAAAGCTTTTTGCTTTGTTTTCCAACAAAGCAATCTCCGAAAAAAAAATTGAGAAACTCGAAAAAATACGAAAACCAGTTTTTCTCGAAGTATTTGGAATTTTGTAATTCAAAACTTCTCATTGGTGAATGTTTTTTTAAGAATTGTGTTTCTTCGATACGCGAAACTACTTTTTTAGAGGGAATATTTAAACTCCATTTCATTTTAACGTAAAAATGATTAAAAAACAAAAAATCATTATTGATTTTTAAAGACTTTAAAACGAGACATATTTTATCGAAAAATAATCACGCGTGTCATTAGTGTTCGAAATCGAGAATTCCGCATTCATTCGTGTCACGATTTCCTTCAATTTCTAAAAATAGTTTCTTCACGTAAATATTTAAATCATGCAATATTGCATTACATCGATTATTTATTGCAGCTGCATCGCATGCATACGCGGAATTACCCGATTCATGATCAAAATTGAATTCCACGTAAATCGAAAAATTTCCGAAAAATAAAAACATTACCTGCAAAAGCTGCGCGCTTATCAAATTGCCGGTTTGATAAAAACGCTGCGTCGAAGTTTGGGCATTGAGGAATCGAATGGCATTTTCCAAGAATTCCTGAGGAACATCCCGAACAGGAATGTTCCGCGTATTCGCGGAAACAAGAGCGAACAGTAACAAAGTTCCGAGACACGTAAAGTTCTGGAAACGCGTAGCTGTCATTTCCGATGAATTCACTGGATCACACTGGAATTTATGAACACCGAGCACCGAATTTATAACTACTGAATTACTAAGATGACTAATTAGACTTTGTAACTAGAGCTAGATAATATTTATGTTTTATCTCTCGATTTATTCTTTTGGATGCATGTGCAATGTGCGTGTCATGTTACACCGAATGAACAACATTCACTGCTCTCGCGCAATCGTGGATTTTCGCGTATGTCGCGTACGTCTACGCATGTGTGCAACTACTTTACGTCAGTGTCAAAGTGTACCGTTATGACAGCTGGACAATTTTTTTCCTTTTCAGATAACAAATGCATGAAAAAGGGAAGCAATTAATAAAGTTCATATGCTAATGCAAGAAATGCACTTTATTTGTGAAAATTACCACGGAATAAAAATCTTGGAAACCACCTGAAGTATTGTCATCCTTTCCTATCTCACGGAGAAAAACACAACATGTCTGTGTTTATATTACGCCGTGTTTTCACTGTTTGGCAGATCGAGAGTGGGTCAAAGAGAGAGAAAGAAGAAGAGAGAGAACGCCAGTGTTTGTAAACATGTCTGCAGACTGTATTTTGCTACAGGTCAATACAAAAGAAAACACCTGACTTCGACGTTATCTTTGGTAGATTAAAGATAAATGTGGAATTCCTCGCTATTTTTACGAAGAAAATATTGACAAAATTTTAGTTTTCTTTTATTTCGAATTTTTTCTCTAATGTTTAATATGTTCCATTTATTTATTCAGAATTTTCACTGCAACTCTCCTAAAATCGATCGTAATTTCTTCGAAAGTAAACGTGTTGGTCTGACTTTTCATTACGGTCAGTGCAATTTGAATTTTGCGCCGACACCGCTAGGCCGCCATTTTTATATTCTCGAGTCAAATCCCGCGTCGTCCATTTCGTGCAGCTCGCTTGGGACCCCCGGCACATCGTAATTGCCGGATTAATCGGAGAAATTACGGACATACAGTACAGGAACGGGTGTCATGAACGTATTGCCGTAAAATAAGACGCTTCATGTGACTTTGTGACGTCACCGACGAAAAAGATCGCGATCGATATGTAACCGCGATTTTAGGTTAAGTTGCGAGTGATTTGTAGCTTTTTTAGTGTCAAAATGTGTGTGAAAATGCTGCTGCAGCGTCGTTGAAGCCGCGACTTCACTCGGAATTGTTGGAATTCAACTTGCCATCGTAAAGGTAAATTGGAAATTTATCAAAATAAATCGAGAAATTCGGGGAGCAAGATTTTGTTGCTGAATTTTTTATTGAAACTGACAATTTTGCTTACACGATTTTAAGTAGAATTATTTTATTATTTTCCAGGTAGGTCCTCAAAGACGAAAGGTCATCGAAACCGGTGAGTTTTTTAAATATTTTTCCTACGTTTCGGAATCGCGGAAGGATAAAATTCAAGATGGTGGCTAGTTTTTTAGTGCGGAAAGATGGATTTTCACATTTGAATCCACGATTGCGTCGTATTTCGATGTACGATATATTTCGATACATTTCGATATGTCTCGATTTCCCGTTTGAAGTGACTTTTCTTTGTGTGCGTGCAACAGCTGTCACAGCCAACGTCGTGTTTGTGTTCGCAGTGTTTTGTGTACGACAAAATTATTGTCAGATGCGATGTTTCGTGTTATTCATGTTTTTTAATGCAATAATGGCTTTTCAGTACTTGTTGCGTGTTATATTCGCTGAATAAATGAAAAAATATTATTACGAACGACAACAATTTCGACTCCAGCAATTCGAAGGTTCGGAAAAGTCGAAGATTTTTTCGAATTGTTTTTAATTTTTTACCGATACGAACTCGAGGAACTTTGGGAAAATGAATAACATCGAAATCGAGGACATTCATCATCATGATTTCACGACTGTCACGGAATGGGAGGTACATATACATATACATATTGAAATTGTCACATTCCCCGTTTTCGCGCGATGATTTTTTACGATCAAAATTCGCATTTTTTCGTAGTGTCGGAAACAAATTGCAAAAATTGCCAAAAACTACGAAAAATTGAGGAAACCGAGAAAAAGAAACTAGAATTTCAAGAAAAATAAAATTTTTTTTATATTTACTTGCAATTTGGTGAAATTCAAAATTTATTTCCTACAACTTTCACATTTTCTTTCGGAATAAAATAATAATAATAAATTTGCAAACGTGATATAAAAAACATGTTCAAAGTACATAATTTTTCTTTTTTTTCGAGGTGTTCATCGCTAAATTGGAAGACATCATTCACGACTGGAAACTGTCCCAAACGAAAATCGAAGCGACCTTGGTCGAAGGAGATTTCGCGGATTTGACATGGGAGGAAAAGAGCGACAAACTAAACTTCGCAGGTTTTCAATTCCCCATCGCCCATCCCCTGTTTACACAATCATTAATTCCCATCGCAATTTTCAGACGTGGAATTCGTTTTCAAGCACTTGAAGCTCCAGAAAAAGGAAACAAAAGAAGATGAAAATTTGTTCGACGAACAGGAAGATTCGCAGACGCAATGCCAGAGAGACATCCTCGATCATTCAAACGACTTTGTTCATCCGGATGAAAAAACGCATCTAGAATTAGCACTCTATTACGGAATCCGAGAATTCCTGGTTTTGTCGGCTGCAAAAGGAAATTCTATTCTCGAAGAAACGAGGATCAAAATCCTCGCCAGTTCGCTCGCCATAGCCATGCATAATACTCGCTGGTATTCATTTTATTCTTGTAATCATTAAATGCATCACGACAATTTTATGGACATTTTCAAATGTTTTAGTCAAGTCCCAGCGTTCGTGCAAGTCTTGGAACCCTGGCAGAAATATTACACGGGGGTATCGATAGGCAGAGGCTCCAAAGTCCACTTCAACATGGTGCACTTGAAGAAAGTTCCCCCCCATTGCAAACATCTCACCGGTACATTCACGAGGACGCGCTTCAGGCCGACAATTGTCAAATTTTGCGCTCTGCTTTCAGGTCTTCTCACGTTGTTCAAACAAAAAATCGGATCCAGAACCGAGCCATCGGCGGTTTCCGTGCGATTTTCATACTCCCTGAAAGACTGGCCCAACAGCACGTGGACCCAAGAGCCTCCGGACTTTGATTTCCTGCAGGGCGAAACCGTCGGCGTTTCGGAGCTCGGGAAACTTCCGTTCGGCGCCAGTTTCGACGCTGTTGGGTAGCCAATCATTCTCCGAAATTAATTTTCCCGTTATTAATTATCGTTCTTCGAACAGGGAGTTTCATCTGTACGCGATGTGGCCGGAAATCGCGGAGAACGCGATCGTGGACAGCGAGGTTTTCAGCGATTTGGAGCCGGCCGAAGCTCCGAAATGGAGCCTCCGAGTCGACATGCTTCAATCGCCCGCGTGTCTTCTCGGCGAGTACCTCTCCTACTTCATTCAACTGTGCAGCACCTCGAAAAGCCTGGCGGATTTATTGGGAAACAGCGGCATGTTCAACGACGACAATTCGCAGAGCATGACTTCCGTTTTCGACGCTTTGACGGAGCCGAAAATCCCGACGATTTCTACGGTCATCGGAAAAGCTTCGAAGCAGAGGGAAAAAAACAACGACGGGCCCATCTCCGATGACATGATCATGCCGATTATCTATTTTTTGTTTCCGGATGCCGATAAGCAGAACGTGGGTTTTCGGTACCGACTTTTTTGGAGCAATTTGACTGGTTCGTTCGTTTTGTTTCAGAAATGTCCGTATTCGAGTAATCTGGGTACGAACGTGGAGGATGATTCGTCGAGAGGGGGCATAAAAACGTGTCCCCAGGACTGTCTCGTTTGGAGATTGGCGATTGTGTCGGCTCATTGCGCGTATAATCTCGGGGGCGCCACGGCCTTCGCTCAATTGTGGCACGAGTTCGTGCAAGAGATAAGGTATCGCTGGGAAAAAGGAGCCTCGATCCCTGGGTAAGTGGAACCATTTTTATGCAAAAAGTACTTTAGAAGTAATTTTTATTCGTCGACTCGAAAGAGTACAAATAATCCATTTTCAGAGTTATAATGTTCATCGTAAGACTATGTTTATATACAAAACCTTATCCGCTATTTTATTGCATTTAATGTTCAATCGCCGAAAATGATGAAGATAATTGAATCCAAGATTCTCTCATTCCGGCTAAATATATCTTGTACTGCTGCAGTCTTTGGGCAATACACATTTATTATAAACGATGCAAAATCTTACGCTTAGACCGATAAAATATGGGAGTTACGAGTCGTATAAAAGTCGGTATAAAATTCAATTTCCTATACAATTACACATGATTGACTGAAGATCCAAAGTCGAAATGGACTTGCAAAAACGTCGCACTCGGTTCAGCGTCCCGTTTTTGGAATACAAAAATTGCACTGTTTTTCACTCGTCTCGTTGATCGCCTTCTAGATTCCTCATCCGCGATGCGATCCAGCTAGAATCCCCAGAAGGTACTTGAGAATTGTTGAGCAAAGTGTCGACGATCGTCCTCGTCGTCGTCTTCGAGCTAGAGTGGAACGAGGCCGCTTCTCGTCGTTGGATTTCGAGCCATGTAAATGTCCATGTCGTGATCTGTCCAATTGTTCTCTTCGTAGTTATTGAAGGTGTTGCTCGAGTCGGCCAAACTGTAGCGACTTCCGGGTCGAGGGAGGTGGTTCGGTTCCATGTTCCGGTTGTTCCGTGATCGCGGGCGCTGACGTCGAGCAGTGCTGTGAGGCGGCAAATGATTCGCTTGGAATCCGGTCCTGGAAATCCTGTCCGACGCAGCTGCCAGGGATTGCCTCGACTGGCGAAGTTCTGAGGAAAAAAAGACAGTTTTAGGCTTCCGGAAAGTGCGAAAGTTCTGCTCTACCGTTTAAAAGCCTCACCGGGTCTGGCGTTGATCAGGTTCGACGGGGCCAAGGTCGCGTTTCCGAAGTAGCGCGTCGAGTTGTTGGAAAAGCTGTGCTGGGATTGGCCGTCGGCGATGGAACGAGCTTTGGTGCCGTATTGGTTACCTTGGGAACGCATCTCGTCGATGCAGGAAGCTCGAGTGATGGAACCTGCGGTACAAAATCAAGATTGAAAGATAGCGACCTTGGACGGTGAGAATTTTTGAGAATGACCTTGCCGATCAACGGGGAAGATCCTGGGTCTTGGAATGCTTCTGCTGCTGTAAGCTGAGACTTGGTCCCATTCTTTTTGAGCGTTGTAAGCGCTCAGAGTCGCCATCGAAGGGATGGGCCCTCCGGGACTCGGGGTGGGACCGACGTTGGAGCAACAGTTCACCGGAAGGCTGGAAATCGGGCCGCCCATTTTTGTTTGTTCCATGCTGTGCAGCGTGTGCAGTTTCCTCGCTCTGCGTCTGTTCGCGACTATGAAGATGATCACGGCGATGACTATCGTCGCGCAGATCGCTGCGCTCGCGGCGATCGTGATTTTGTCCATGTTGGACGTTGGCGAATTCTCCGTTCGCACTTCGCGGCATTGTCCGTAGGGCACGTTGGCTGGGGTCAGGTTCGTCTCTTCCAGGGTCACCACGCACACGATTATACATTCCTAGAAGGGGAATCAGAGAGATTTGGGTCACATCATGGAATGAATGGAACGTTATAGTCGTTACGTTTGGAAAACCTCATCTTCTAGTTCAAGGTCAGGGAGAAATCCCGTTTCCAGTTGGAATAACCATGGCATCTTGAATGGCAAGTCTGATTTCAAATTCTTCCGTAAGAAAAAACGCGATTGCTTACCTGGGAAGGTACGTTTTTGATCTTGAACTCTCTTTCGCTGGCTTCCAATGGAGGCGCTTGCTTGAAGCTGGAATCGCCGAAGAGTCGGTAAATCACTCGGAATCCTAGGATGTTCGCGACCTCCGTGTCCCAATAAATGACTACGGAATTGTCCTGCCTGAGTACGTCTTTTACTACGATTTCCTTCTCGCTGGATTTCGTCTTGTAGATCGGTGAGCCGAGTACTAGCGGTGGCCTTGGACGGTGTAGGCTATCAAGATCCGAGTTGAACTTGGAAGCCGAAGAAGCGGTGCTTGTTCTCGTTACGAAGACGTTTCCGGTTCTGGGGGTTGGCCGGAACGTTGTGGAAGAAGAGGAAATCGACGAGAAAGCGACTGATGTTGATGTTGATGTCGGCTGTTGATGATGCGGCTTTTCCTTCTCAATGGTCGCGATCGATGATGGCGAAGCAGTTGACGATGGCGACGACGAAGTAGTCGACATGGAATAGGTCGCGTTGAAGGTGACATTGCCCATTGTCGCGCTTGACGTGCTCGATTGCGTGGTGGGTAACAGATGATCCACAACTCCACTCACCGGGCCCATTATCAACTTGGTATCCACGCTTTCCACGGTCCCGATTCCGACGATTTCTGGCATCTTTTCGCAGCTCAGTTCTGGGGAAATCAGAAGATTTGAATGGATGTTCGTTATGCTGGCGAGAAAGACTGATTTTACCTTCTGGATTGATGTTGTAAAAGTTCCGGTTCTGGAGTCTTTGAGGACTCCCGCAAAACTGTGGTTTTCGCTCTCTGCTGGT
>JABFQM010004090.1:0-10218 GCA_022816865.1 Zelostemma sp. ZL-2020
CTGTACTTATTTTATCGTTTTTCAATGTTTACATTAACTTTTACATTCAAATTTCCTCTCGTTTCGGTTAAAAACACCATGAGACCGTTTGAGACCGTTTGAGACGGTCTGAGACGGTCTCAACCAAAAGCACAGTTGGCTTAAATGCGCTCGAATTATCAGTCGCCGATGTAACGAATTGGACCACAGTATTTAGGTTTAAAAACACGTTAATTTAAGTTGGAAAAAACTATATGTTTTTTTAATGTTTTTTTACTAAAGGTTACAATTATAGTGTCATTTATTTCGTTGAATTCATTTTGTTGAACTGATTATAAAAGAGGACGGTTGTTTGATGTACATTACTGACTAATCTTTGTCTCCAGCAAATTATTTCAACCTCGATCTAAATTTTATGGATTGTCGAAAAATAAGAAAAAAGACATTTTAGATACCATTAATTTGATCAGGCCGAAATGTATGGAAGACATAATTACCTTTAGTTGTCGAACCCAGTGATAAAAATTCTCCAGAATGTAACCCGGAAATTGAGTACTTTCTTACCAATTATTGCATCATATATTTAAGACCATTGTGTGATCCCCTGAAGTACTAGTCTGTTAAATTTCTCGCAAGTTTACGACGTTCGGAAAATACTTCAAGCACCATGTTCTTAAAATTTAAACTTTGCATTACCTTTTTCATCGCAATCGTCGATCTAGGTAAATCAGATTCAATTTCAAAGTTCAATTATAAATTTTTGTTCTATTTTTCACTCTTTTCTCGTTAAAAATCACCATGTAATTGTTCTGATTACACCTCCGTGTGACAAAATTCTTCTTCCAATGAAATCAATCGAAAAACATCAGTTTTCATTGTTTTTTTGCAGGAATATATGGGGAGGCGTGCGATATACACGACGAACGTTTCGGATGCAAAATTGATGATGCGAAGTGTTATTGTGACTTTGGATGCAGATCGGAATTTCCTTATATTAATCTACAAGAATGTAAGACATTTAACGAAGAAGAATCACCGAAAATTATGATCTCTATTCCCCAGGTGAGGCTGCCAACTTGGCAAAGAACGGAAATCGTTTCCATTGTTCGAACGGTGGCAAATACTTCGAAAACGCGATGGGAGGATTTGGATGCGACTGCACAGGAACTGATTACTATGGAGTTCAATGCTCTCAAAGTTCGTATTTCTAAAGATGTTATTTATTCGCATGTACATGAAACGGCAATTCATTAAAAGCTTGATTCCAACTTTTTTCATTCCAGAGAGAATGCCTCCATTTGATTTATTCGAGTGTTTCAACCATGGCATGTTTGTAGAAAGTTCCTTGGGAGGATTCGGATGCAACTGCATGGGAACCGGATATTACGGAGTGCATTGCGAAAGTTTGTATTCGAAGATATTACCTATCAAAATGTGTGACAGTTCAATTTAATTTGAATTTTAACTTTTTTCCTTTTTTGTTGCAGATAAAGAGCCTGCGTTGGAGTAACTACGTATTATAGATTATAATTTAAAAAAGATTACAATATTTGCATCTGATTTACAACGGTTTCGTCTTTCTTAATTAAATAGCCTTGATTATTTATTGACGTTATCTAAGCAATCGTAAATATTTTCGTCGATATTTTGTTGTAATTGTGATGTACACTTATCTATTTGAAAATAAAGTCGAATGATGCATGTGCATCATTTCTTCTGATAAGAAAGGTTTAGTTTTGAATGCGTACAATCCGATCGATGTTAATTTACTATTTATATTTCGACAGTTATATGGTAAGATGAAAGTTGCAGTGCGTAGTATACAATTTCAAATCGAAATTGCTATCAAACAAATTTCTCACGATCAAGATGTTCGGCAATTTATACAATTTTTTCTCAATATTTTTTCGTTTCCTTTTTCAATAAGGACAGTTAGCATAAATGCGGTTGAATTATCAGTCGCCGATGTAACGAATTAAACCGTAGAATTTAGGTTTTGAACACGTTAACTTGAGTCAAAAACGACGGTACCAAATTTTTCGATGTTTTTACCGGAAGTTGCAATTATAGTGTCATTTATTCCGTCGAAATCATTTTGTTGAATTGATTATAAAGTAGGACGGTTGTTTGATGTACATTGCTGACTAATCATTTGTCTTCAGCAAATTATTTCAACCTCGATCTCAATTTTATGGATTGTAGAAAAATGAGAAAATAAATGATAACCGATGTCATTTTAAATGAGCTTGAGCGAATTGATGTGTTGACATACTTCATAGGGAAGACATTTTAGATACCGTTTATTGAATCAAATAAATTTCTCACGATGAAGAATTATAGTTGTACAATTTGTACAATTTTTTCTCAATATTTTACAAGGTGAGATAGTGACTTTGATACCGTCGTAATTAAAATTTTGATCATTATTTATTACTTTAAAACTATTTTTGTATCATCATGCTCTCGAAATTTTAAGTATTTTATTAATTGTAGGGAAATATGAAAATAAATGATAACCGATGTCGTCGAGCTAAAAATAGTGTTGACATACTTCATAGGAAAAACATTTTTTAGATACCATTAATTTAATCAGGCCGAAATTTGAGGAAGACATTGCCTTCAGTCGTCGAACCTAGTGATAAAAATTCTTCATAATTTAATGTTATCCGGAAATTAGGTAATTAAAAAAGTTATTTATCAGTTATTGCATGATATATTTAAGACCATTGCGTGATCGATCCCCGAGAGTACGAGTCTGTTCAATTCCTCACAAGTTTACGACGTTCGGAAGACACTTCAAGCACCATGTTCCTAAAATTCAAACTTGGCATTGCCTTTTTCATCGCAACCGTCGTTCTAGGTAAATCAGATTCAATTTCAAAGTTCTTATAAATGTTTTTTTCATTCCGCACTCTTTTCTCGTTAAAAACCACGATGAAATTGTTCTCTGTGTGACAAAATTCTTCGAATGACATCAATCAATTCAATTTCAATTTTAATTCTGGACACGTGCGAACTTGGCTAACGGTGAAAAAGTATTACACGTGAAGTTAGCTAAGTAATGCTCTTACTGCGGCCATGACAGTCACGCGCGAAATTCAAATTGCTACATTGACATGAATTCTCTTAATTCTCATAAAATAAGTTCAGATAACAACAACAACAACAACATTGTGCAATCGCGCGCCCAACGGGCGCGCTAACCTCTTCTAGTCAATTAAAAAACATCATCAATTTTCATTGCTTTTTCGCAGGAATATATGGGGAGACGTGCGATAGACGCGACCAACGTTTCGGATGCAAAATCGATCACGCGAAATGTTCTTGCGACTGGGGCTGCAAATCGGAATTTCCTTACGTTACCATTAACGCATGTAAGACATTCAGCAAAAAAGATTCACCCCAAAATTACTGAAAATCGTGATCTCTATTCCCCAGGCAAGGCTGCCAACTTTGAAATAAACGGGCATCTTACCTACTGTTGGAACGGTGGCAAATACTTCGAAAACGAGAACGGAGAACCTCAATGCGATTGCACAGGAACTGATTACTTTGGATCAAGATGCTTGTATGGTTGGTATTTCGAGATGTTGTTTATTCGCATGTACATGAAACGGCAATTCATTTAAAGCTGAATTTCAATTTTTTTTGTTCCAGAATTACCGTTTGTATTGCAATCATTCCAGTGTTTAAACCAGGGCAGGATCTATGAACATAACTTGGGTGGATACACATGCTATTGCTTGGGAACCGGATATTACGGAATTCATTGCGAACGTTTGTATCGGAAAATATTACTTGTCAAAATGCATGACGATTTAATTTGATGTAAATTAAAAATTTTTTTCTTTTTCGTTACAGATAAAGAGCCCGCGTTGGAGTAACTGTACGTTTTCTGGATCACAATTAAAAAGGATGACAGTATTTGCATCCGATTCACAACGGTTTCGCCGTTTTTTATTGAATAGCCTTGATTATTCATTCACGTTATCGAGGCAATCGTAGATGTATTTTTCGATATTTTGTAAACTGATTTATTCAAAAATAAAGTCGAATAATGCACGTGCAATGATCTGATAACGAATATTTAGTTTCAACTACGTACAAATTGTTAAAAACTACGATTCCCGTTTTTCAAATGACACACAAAATTTGTTCATAATCGGGGCAGAAACATCGATCGGTTTTCTTCCAAATTCTTTAGAATAAAATTGCTCTTGCTCTTAAAATTCATAGAGCTGGTAATCTTCTTCCGTTCCTGATTGCAATCATTTCAAAACCTCCAAGGACTTTGGCAAAGAGGAAAACACCAGTCGACTGCAAAATAAATTTATTAAATATTATGGAATACATAATGCAAACAGCTTTTCTGAATCGATAAAATAATTTCCCTCCGAGTTCTCAACGATTACAATTCTGTCAATACGATTCGCTAGAACCATGATTACAGTAACAGTTATTCCATTTTACCGCGAACATAAATTGATCATAAGCTTTCTGTGAATACGAAATGACTCGGGAATCAATAAAAAACCGTTTCATTACTCCGAGCTTCATAAAAAAAGGCACAACTCCCAAGTACATAGCACAAAACTTTCTCAATCGAGTTTGCAATAATTTATTGGCGAAAAGTAATTTACAAATGCGCAAAAAAACGGTACAACAACACTGAAACATTTCGTGTTTTGCGTCTGCGAGTGGTCCACATTTCCCTGTGATCGTGTCTAACATTATTGAGGAACGGTATTAAAAGTCTGTATAAAAACATTGTGAAACCGACAAAAACGAAAAAGAGGTACGATCGAAATGAATAAACGAGTAGAAAAGACGAAGATGGTGAAGAAAGATAAGATCTCACGAGGCACTGGAGCGTCTTCGAGACATTCGTTGCGATAAAGTCGATTGTCGAAGCGAAAAAAAGTGCGCGCTAAATCTTTCACTCCGAAATTCGGAAAATTCATTCCGAAAGATTAAGCGGCACCGAAATTTGAGGGAAAGAGAAAGAGGAAAGGTGCGTTTCGTCGCTAAGACGCGATGCCGAGTTTGCGGTACGTCTCTCGATCCACGGTGACCAAACGTCCTTCAACGCTGGAGCAATCGAGTTCGATGCAGTGCAATCTGCTCCCGAATTCGCAGTGACTCTGGTGCTCCGATCTGCGAGAAAAGAACCAGGAATTTTTCTTTCCTTGTGGCATTTATCGATTCATCGATCTTCGTACATCGTCGAGTCGCGAAATCGGCCAGAATTTCTTCCCGAAAAATGCGCCATTTTTCGATCGGAAATCTGGGGATTTCGTGGCTTTTTACAGCGTTACTCGGACGTTCGAAGCGTACGGATCGGCACCTGTAATATTTGATTTGAAGGCATGTCGTGAGGTATCCTGAGCCGAAGACTCGCATGGAGATGGCGAGATCTTCTCTTTGGCCGCGGGAACACGCCGCGATCCCGGATGTGCTGTGGTACGCGCTGTAAGCGCACGCTGTTCCGTCTCTGGCACGCTCCACCGCCTCCACTTTCTTGCCTCCGATTTTCAGGGACCTAAAAAATGAAGATCCGTCAGTTTTAAAAACATTTTTCTCGGAGAAAAGTAAAAAACATGGGTATTTTCGAAAAATTAACGAGCGCCCAGTTTTCAGTCAAGAAGATATACCCGTCAATTCTCAGTTTTTTTCTCAACTTCAAAAATTCATAACTTTTGTTCAAACCGAAAAAGCAAAAATCCAACGGGCCAGTATCTTCCTTACACATTCAAAAACTCAGGATTAAATCGGGAACTGAATTGATTAATTTTTCAAAAATCGAAAAAAAAAATACACACCCTAATTTTCACGAAGTAATAACAGCGAAAAGCAACAAATATCGCAGCCATTAGGAAAATGGAAAAAAGCTCGATCTATTTTTTCAAAATGTTTTTCGACAACACGATAATCGGTTTGTTTAACGAACTTCCCGCAGAGTATTACGGAACGAAAATAAAGTACCAAGGTCGAGCATTTCAAAATGCTCGCGTTTGGTATTTTTAACTTTAGAATTTCCGCTAATTGCCCGCGAAAGCATTGAAGAATCGAATAATACATTTTTCCCGTTCGCGCCTGGAAATTCCAATCGAAGCAAAAGCGATTTATAAAGTTCGGGATGAAATGAAATCGGAGGAATCGTCGTTTTTGTGTCGCTTAATAATGAGCCTTCGAGGCATGACAAAGCTGACCGTCAAATGAATTCATTTGAGCGATCGATGGACCGTTGCATCGGCATATTGTACCCGTAGCGCGCTCGATAAGCCTTGCATTTTTCATTTCTTGGCGCGTGATAGCGCAAGAAACAAATTGCCGGTAATGACAAAGGCCTTTTTTTCAAGAGAATTCATTGCCCGGCCTAATTAACATGCCTTTACTTTTACTCTTATTAGGAGCAATTAAATTTGGATTTCGCGCGGGACGAAGTTAATTGTGTCCTTTGTTTTCTAAGCCTTCAAAGGTAAAATTCTATTTTCTTAATTATAAAAATTTTTAAATTCAAAGAATCACGAATAACATAATAAATTATAGAAACACCAACAAAAAATTACCAAAATTTCGAAAATTGACGTACAATAAATTGCAAAATGTACAAAAACCCCGGAAATTGCATAAAAGTACAATTGTTTTCAAAATCATACAAAAAAACGTTCATCGCAGTTTTTAAAATCCCATTTTTCGACGTCCTTATTATTTTCAAATTTTTAAAAGCGTGTAAAAAATCTGCGAATTAATTTCGTTTAAAATAAAAGCGGTTTCGAAAGTTCCGAATTGCGCAAAGCAAGTACCTCGGGGCTTAGAAATCGCGTATAAATCTCCGGTCTCTTTTGCCCTTTCCATGATTAATACAACGTCCAGAAAAAAAAATACCTCGAAAAATTATAGCCTGCGCTCACGCGAGCTCGCCCGAACCGGAAACGACAGTTAAAAACCACGAAGAATGTCTGGTACGAAAAAAGATTTCGCCCGTAGCGAAAAAGCGAGAAACGAAATTTCCCATCGAAAGAAAATACGACTCGATCGCCGGACAAATCATGATTTCGGAGCCAGCGAATCTCCCGAGACGCCCGAAAAATCGTCGATTTTTACGACCGAGCTTATCCAAAGCCGCGATAAATATCGCGTACTTTTTTCGACGTAAAAGAACGAAACTTCGACTCCTTAACAAATCGTCGAATTTTCTTTTTTTTTAAATTTGGAATAAGAAAAGCGTTAATCCCCCGAAAAGCGTTGCATAATCGCGGCGATATTTCGAGCCCCGAAGTCACGTTTGCAATTGTTTCGCTCAACAATCGATGTTCTTTGTGCATCGAACATTATTCTTAGCGTGTCGGACAAAGTAGTACAAACGGCTTCGCGTCAACAGTCCCATCGCCGGAACGAGTTTGCCGCGAAAACGTAGATATGCCTTACGACATCTCTCGAATATAAGCGCTTAAACGACTATGATACATAGAAATTGGATCATCGGTTTATTGCATTATCGGATACTTCGAAAAGATTATCCCCGCTCACAATTATACAGTAAACTCGTTTCTTTCAACTAAATCAAATCAAATCACGTTCCGACTTAAAATTAACGCATTTCCAGACACTTAAAATTAACGAGAGTTTACCGGACCAAAACCCGATCGTACCAAAAGCGACAATTTTTCCAACCCCAAAAACGCATAAACCTAAAACCCCGTGAAAACATTTCTCTCTCGTGAAATTTCCAGACGATTTCCGCTCGACAAACTAAGGCGACGCAAATCCGCAGAGTAAGGTTTCCCGACGCGCCAAGTCCTCAATCGTGGCGGGAAAACTCGACGCAGAACACCAAAAACTGGCATTCAAAAATCGCACTGTACCCACTGCAGAAGCTGGGGCGGCTTGAAGCTGATGTCCAGCCTGTAAGAGGCGTCGCAGCTGAGTTTCACGGTCTTCAATTGCGGGAACCGGGCGGCGTTTTCCATTTTGCAAAAAACCGGGCCTCCATTTGGCTCGCGGCGAATCGACAGCGTAACCCGGAAATGTCCATCAGCCCCCATCGAGCCCCATTCCAAACACGAAGCGCTTCCGCCGCGTTCCACCGACGTCGCGACGCCGACTGATTACGCGCCGCGGAAGGGGCCGACTTTATACCGTTCAGGTTTCCAGCGAGGTGAAACGGGAAGGGCGGCGAGAGAAAATTTGTCACTCTTTTCCCAAGGCCGATTAGCTTCGGGCTTTTTAATTTATGAGCACGCCGGACATCGATCAACGTGTACAAAATCGCCTTTTGTTGAAGATTTTTACTCGATCGAATATTTCGGAAGCGTTCTCCCTTTGGCCAGGGTCCAAGTACGCGATTATTGACAAGATCCGCAATAAATAACATCGCATTTTTGCCTTTCCGTTGCCGGCGAGTTTCGGGTTCAAGGGCTCGAATTACAGCCGACGTAAATGAACAATGCGCCATTGAATCGAAGTTTACAAGGATTTTTTAACGTCGTGGTTCGCGACAAGCAACAAGTTAGCGTGGCGAAATCGATTTCGTTGAACATTGCGACTCTTGAATCGCTGATCGAAGCCGAAGAGGATTGACCATTTTTCCGGTGTCTTCTTTTTCCTTTTATCTCGTCGATCGGGACTTTCGAAGTGATTAAGTTATTCATGAAGCGTCGGGGCGAAAGGTATTAAAACGTCCCCGAAGCTTTCAGCGTAATTCAGGGAAAAGCGGCTTCGAGCGTGCCCATTCTTTCCCCCCACGGCAATATCAGCGGTATCTCCAGCGAGGTAACAACTTTCGTGAGCTTTCGTAATTAAGTCTTGCATACGTAAAGCGCGCGTGTGTTGGTAGAATTTAGAACGAGTCTCGGCGCTTAACAAGATAAGGAAAGCACGTGAGAAAAGTGTGTCGGCTAATTATTCAGTTTCATCGATTCCCTAGCAACTCGATCCCTGAAACGAAGCAAGAAAACGTTAACGAATGCTCGGAACTATTTCTTACCCGAGTTAAAACCAGCCGAGGAGGCATCGGATTCCGTGTCATTTCCCCTCGCGAACGAAATCGCGGGCGAGGGGTTGACCGACTTTGATTTCGTGCCCGGACTCGACGCAGAATCGCTCAAAGTCTCGGGGTGCTTCGAAGAGCAGCACTATCGTCGAGCCCATGCGGAACTCGCCGAACAGCTCGCCTTTTTTCACGTCCATTCCGCCCATTTCTGCGTCCTCGAAGGATTTTCCTTTGGGCCATTTTAGGGCGTTCGTGACGAGGGACTCGTCGCGGAAAACGCGGATCGAACCGACGTTCGTCGCACCAATCGCGGTGTAGGCCATGAACCCGCCGTCCCATTCGCCGATGTACACCACCCGCTCGTTCAGGGAGAAAAGATTCGGCAGCCAACTAGCGATTCTCGGATTCACGCTCAGCAATTTACCTTAAAACATTTGCTGGGATTAATACATTTGATTTGATGATAGTTTTTTTCGATTTTCCCGGACCGAACCTTGGAAATGTCGACGGAACTTGATCCGCCAATCGGTGGGACTGTGGAACCGGTGATAATCGCCCGGGGCCAGGTACACCGTCAACTGGTACAAACGATTCTCCGGGTTCTTGAGCAAGGAACTTAAGTAGTCTTCACAGAAATCTTTATCGGAAAAACTTGGCCAGTTGATGTCGCCGAGAAAGTGACGCAGGTTGTAGGTCACGCCTTTTACTTGCACCACGTTGCAGGATGTGACGGGCCCGAAATTTACGACCGTGCCGTCGGATGGTGAAACCTGAAACCAAAGTGTATTTTTAGTTTCTGTTGCGATCGTTGTTCTTATTTGTAAAATTACAATGTTCGTGTGTCCGGAAATTGGTCTAGCGTTGGATTTCAACGGGCGGACAAAAAAATCTACGAGACTAGGAAAGGACGCGAGGTCCTCGTCAATTTCTTCTAAATTTGCTCTAAAGGTTCTCGCGTAGAAGCCGTAGACTTTTGGTCTGAGGCCGATTGGCAGCTCGATGCTCGCGATCCAACCCCAAATTCTGCTCGTGATCCTCAACGGCAAATGGCAGTAACAGTCGACCTGGAATTTTACAAATGTTTTAGAGATTTTGTTGGTTTTTCCGGGTTGTTTGTACCAACCACGATGTCGTTGACTGGACCTTCGACAGGACTTCTTTCATTGCGAATTCTCGTTTTCGAGAAGACGTAGACCGAAATCGCGGTACCGAATCCGACTGCGAGGCTCCACTTCGACACGACG
>JABFQM010004091.1:0-10215 GCA_022816865.1 Zelostemma sp. ZL-2020
TCCAAACACTGTAGCAAAGCTCACGAGTCTCAATTTTTTTCATTCTTTTATTTATTTTTAATAATAATTTAATGTAAATCAAAACCCGTGTTTCGCAACGTTCGCATAAAAAAGTATCAAGGGAACTTTCGATTTGTGAAAACTTGCAGCGACAAAGTTTTTCCATATCGTTTGAGGAAGTGTATCTAAAAATTTGAAATTAATCGAGTCAGAACTATAGACGCTGGCGGTCATTGTTTAAAAACGCTCGGTTGTTACGTCACGCCAAGCGAAACTTGTCATTTCGAACGGGTCGAAATAGTGACGCTTTATGATGCGGCGCTCGACGCGCCGTAACAACCGAATGTTTTTAAACAATAATCGCTAGCGTCTATAGTTCTGGTTCAATTGCTTTAAAATGTCAAGAAAAACTTCCTCAAAGTTGTCGCTGCAAGTTCTCTCAAATCAAAAATTCCTACGATACTTTTTTTTCGCGAACGTTGCAAAACACGGGTTTTGTTTCATATTAAATTATTATTAAAAATAATTAAAAGAATGGAAACAATTATTATTGTGAGCATTGCGACGATATTTTGAGTGAATCTACGCGAGAATTTTTGCATTCCGTATTACTTTTAGTCGGGTATTCGCGATAAATGTTCAAAAGAACATAGATTTTTAGTGGAGTAAAAATGAGGACTATTTATTGTTTATTCAACGAATTGTGGGCCAGACAAAAAATATATTATCGAAAAAAATATCGGTCCAAACGATACGCATGTGATAGTGTGTTTTGTTTGAGAATTGTATCAATTTTTTTATCATCAATTTTTTAGAAGAACACTTAGAGACCCTTTATTCGAGAGCGTGGCAAGTTTCTCGATCCAGGCGCTCAATTTTGTTAAATTTTGGTAAAACTAATAAACAATAAATTTATCGTTATAGAGAACGTAAATATCAATATTTTGTTTGGCTAAAATTTTTCGTACCCATTTTTATTTTTCAAGATAAAAATTGAAAACTAAAAACGATTTTCTGTGGAAATCAACGTTTTTTATAAATTTAAATCGCGGTGATTCAGAGAATTATTGATGAAATAGTTTCATATTTCATTTGAAAACAGGCAATACCGTAGCAAAGCCAACAAGTTACTGCAAGTCGTGAAAAATATCTATGAAATGAATAATTATTTATTGTAAACCAATGCTTGACAAATGTCATGTTCCGCAATATGCAATCAAAAAATTTGTCGAGGGAAGTTTGAGTTACAATTAATTTCTAGCGGCAAAGTTATTTCATAGGGTTGTAAGAAGTATTTTTTTCGTGAAATACTTATTCCAAGATAGTGGAAGTTGCAAGAACTGCAAAGAGTGTAGGAAAAATCGGGTCAAAGAGTGCCAAGCGAGCCGCGCACACTAACCCGATTTTTACTAAAATCTCTGCAGGCCTTGCAATTTTCACTATCTTGATCTAGTATTTTACTCAAAACTTCTTACAACTCTAAGGAACAACTTTTCCGCTGGAAGTTTATTGTAGCTCAAGTTTCCCTTGATAACTTTTTTGATTGAATGTTGCGAAACATGACATTTGTCGAACATTGGTTTCCAATTAAAAATTATTTATTTCATATATATTTCCAACGACTCGCTGTAACTGTCTGACATTGCTACGATAACGCCTCTCTAAAAATGAAATTTCCAAGCATTACATCAATAATTCTCTGAGTTACCGTGATTTCAGTTTTGAAAAACACCGATTTCTGCAAAAAAATCTTTTTTTTTAATTTTTATTCGGAAAAATATGAATGATAGCAAAAAACTACATGTAAACAAAATGTAGATATGCACGATATCTACAACGGCGTATTTTTTATTCAACACTTTCAGCATATTTCAATCTATCTTATGACTTTACCTGTTGGTCGATATTCGTACGCGTTTCGAGCGCTCGTCCTCTTATTGCATCCGGGCGATCAATTGATGATTCCATGTATGAATGTATAGAATAAGTATCTCACGAACATTCGGCTAAAAATCATCTGAAATGCGATTCGGACTCTGATAAATGTATATCAATATTTGATTGCAATTAAGATTGGTTTAAAATTGCAATAAAATTGGAATAAAATTCGAACAACATTCGATTTAAACCCTGATAAATTTCCATCACAATTTGATTTACATCAGATTGAAGTATTATTCAAATCATAATTTGGTTGATATATTTACTAAACGTGATTGAAATTATGATTTTGAATTTCATACGAATCGAAGTAGAATATCAATTGAATAAATAAATATCGATCATAAATTCAGTTTCATTTACATTTTATTTGATTCAATATTACATTTATTGGTATGTATTCATATTGTTGTGATTGCTAATTTCACTAATTTACCATGGATGTAGTAACCATAATTCTTTATTCATACATAATTTTTTTCTCTCGTGAAATCCGAATACATGTTATGGATTATCAGTGATTTGATAAATCGATAATTATAAGTACTCCTCGAGAACATTTTTCAGTATGATAATCTGGAAAATTATCTGAAAAGTTTGGAAGCATATTTGCTGCAATTCATAAATAAAATCAAGTTTGTTTAATAGGAAAAACTCATTTGTTCACTTTACGCGCTATAAAATAATTCGTGAATCGTAAGATAATGTTGAATTCCGCAATAATAAAAAACATCAGGGCAACTTGTTACAAATTTTATCACAACAAATATGCATGTTTAGAAATCAGCCAGTTAAAAAATAAGTTTTTTTGCACAAATCATCAAAAATATTGGACTTATTTTCTGATACGTTGTTCTGAAAAATTCTAAGCATATTTTATGAGGAATATGCTTCCAGTTTTTGCCAATTCGATCACTTTGTCATTTAAAAGTACAATGTGAATAAAAATAAGGACAATTTTATAATAAGATCCCTCGATAAGTTTAAAACTGACCAATATGAAACGAAAGATAACGATAAGAAACTGCGAGTCGTTTAAATAGAAATTGAAAAAGAAACGTTCAAAAATATAATAGAAAAATAACGATGGTATCAATTATGTCTCTAAATGAAAGCAAAGTGTTTCGAGGGAACAAATTAATGCCACTTATTCGTATTCAAAGCAGTATACATCACAATTTTTTTCTTTTATAAACAAATTTGTGCAGCAAAAGTTCTTGCGTAGCAGTAAATTTGATGTTCATTACGTGAAATATGAGCGCGAGTTTAAGTTAGTGTACACGGCTAAGGCAAGTTTCTAGTGAACCTAAGAAGTGTACAAGTTATAATCCAAAAGTTGCGGCAACTTTGGCTAACTTTTCGTGACTTGTGATAAATTGTTAAAATCACAAGTTCAAAATTTCATCTAAAATAAATTCCCTAGAACGCAATTATGGAAATACCCGAATCAAAATACAATCATGGTTACCCAAGCAAACTTTTCATGTCTTCTTTGGCAACACGTTACGTAACAACTATTCAACGGGCTCAGAAACACATCGGATATTTCTGTAGTTCCTACAGGAACGACTTGACTCCATTTAACAAAAAAATAGGATTATTACCAATTCCGTAACTTTATCTATACTTCTCCCAATCCGTAATATGTGAAATTTATAAAACTGAGCGTGTTGTAAATAATTATCACTTTGCAAAACCATTCGATTTCATTTCCCATTTTTTTCCTAATGACCACTGATTATTTTTTTGGAATATTTTTTGTATTCGTGTTTTTCCGTCATGCTACCTAAAGGAGGGCTATAACGTTTTTTATTTCCTCTCTTTTATTCTCTGTTCATTTTTCCTACCCCTTTAATATTCGCGCTTATTCCCCTTTGTTCCCTTCCGTTCCATGAATATAACACCCCTATACCGGTATTCGCGTCAACTTGAACAATTCTGGGTCCACCATTGACCCACTCGAAAAAAACTAAGCGCCGTATAGTCGCCCATGAGCTCGAGGATCCCGCAGGCAATTTTATCTTTTCGAGAAAAAACCGGAACCTGTCAAGGCTCGAAACCATTCCCTGCCGCTCTTTAGTTAAGTGGCCTAACCACTGACCTACTGTAAGGGTGTTTATTTATTTATTTTTTCAGCATAACTAAATGAACTTATATGAAATTAAGATCACGTATGCAATTTGAGACACTTGAAAAAAATTAATTATTTAAAATCGATCAGTTCACTTTTTTAACGATTTGGAAATCAATTGAACATTTTTTTAAGACAATTGGTTTTAATTTTATATTGATCAAAAGTCTTCGTTCGTATTCAGCTAAAGTCAATATGTTTAAAAAACATATTTTTAGAAATTATAACGCAAATGAAATTCCTTACTCTGGCAAGTATGTTTATAATTCATATGTGAATAGTTTATTCATTCAGAAAACTTTGTTTATTTAGAAAAGTTTTTCTCTCCTTTCCACATTTTACGTTGTCAAGTCTTTATTGAATCTGTATAACAGCTTCTAAAGTTGAATAATTTTTTACTCACCCAGATATTCGAAGCACTAATCCGTAGTTCTTACCACTAGACTACGGACGCGCTCAATTTAGCTCCTTACAGAGGATGCCAGAAAATGTATTGCGAGATAGTATTACGGATCAATAACTACGTTTTTACCGAAAAATCTTTGAAACTGATCGAATTTCGTTCGCCGAAACATTATAATATCTCGTTGCAAAAAACAGTGTGACATTATCGGTGACGGACAGACTCCGAAACGTTGCGAAACTTCAACGTCATTACATCAGCTCCGTGGTTTCTCATTTGTCTCATTGTGTTGTGCATTTTTCACGTGACTTGCTTTTTTTCTGCTCCCTTTTCATATAAATCTTGATTCGCGTATAGCATGTAAAGCAGAGTGACTCAAGGCGAGTTTCCTTTCAATTTAAATAGAAGCTACCACTTGCATTTCAGACGCTGAATAGGCCAATGGACCCAAAAGCATAGCTTTAAATTTAAATAGCGCTAAGAGATTACGGTTTAAAATTGTTTTACAAGGCGCGCGCTACGCGTATATATCTGTTGGGTCGCTGTATTGTACCCATCCCGTAATTGTGTCTATGAAGTAGAGTGAAATGCTCAGGGAAACGTTTCCACCATGCTACGGGACCGAAAGCTCGCTCTCGAGGACGACGAATTTGTACCGATTACGTTTTTCTTGCGGAAAACACCTCTCCGTGTCGCCGTCATTACCGAGTTGATAGAATTACGAGCGTGTTTACGAATTACGCCTAGAACACGTTTGAACATATTTTTAAAAGGGATGTAATTTTTTATTGCCTAGCGAAAAATTTCGAAAATTCGGTTTTGCAAGATAACTACGTTTCGGGAGTTAGGGAAATTTACATTTTTAGTTAGAGCGGTTACATCATAGCAGATGTCCGACCAGTGGGGACATGTAGCTACTTTACATCTCATAAATATTTCAAGTGGACGCTGCATGCAGCAAAAATTTGCCCAATGCGTGCCTCCGGGGAAGAAGGAAGTTATGCCTCGTTGTACAAAATGTTCTCGTTCGGTCTTGCCTTTATGCCAATTGGAAGCAAAGTACATTTTAGAAACTGCGGATATGAATAGAAAAGATACTTGACACAATAACCAAGGAACAATTTAACGAGCAAAAAATAAAATTAAGTAAATTTGTTTAAAAAAACTCGTTGGGTAACAACGCATCGATCCATTAGCTGGGGCATGATTCAAGTTTGGGGTGAATACTTATTTTTTTGTTGCAAAATTTCAATGTGCACGTTGCAAAGAGATGACGATTAGGAATTGAGACCACGTGCATGTACATCGTCGCAGCGTCAGCGATACGTGGCACGTAACAAATGTTAATTCTCGTCCCTTCTCGCTCGCCGCACGTTCTCCCTTTATGCTTTCCTAGCAGTGACGTAATGCTCGGCATCCCTATGCGTCTTTATTGCCTCGCTGGAAGCGAGGTTATTGTTACTGTATGCTTTCCACGGTTCGTTCTCTGTAAAAAAACGTCGATATCGATGAAGAAGAGAATTTACGGAAAACTTTTCCCGACCTTTCATTTAAGGACGCCACGACACACGGGGCTTCGTTTTACGGGCTGCTCGTAACAGGTGTTATCAGCGCCCAAGCTAGGAACCAAGTGTCTACCAATGGAAAAGACAAATTTATTTACTCATGAATTGCACCGATTGCAAACATCGTTTTCGTTCGGAAATTTTTTGACAAAATTCGATTGCTAGTGCTGACAGATTTTTTTGGTTTCCGCATGTGTACCATTTTTCTTGCAATTTTATCGCGGTTTTCCGAATTTTTGGCACTATTTCTTTGGCGTGTATGCTTTCATTTCTTATTTACCTTTTATGTTCGCCGAAGATGTTGACTCACGTCAAATTGGGCACCTGAAGTGGGTGGTTGGGTTGTGTACAAAATTCTTCTTTGATAAAAGTTCGGTGGCCCTGAAAAGTGCCGATGGGGCTATAGAAGTAGTGGCGAATGTTCATCGTCATAGTCGATTTTGGCTTTGCCTGGCTCTCTCCTGCGAGAGGCTTATCTTTTTCCATCGAGTTTCCAGTTTGTGTCGCAAATACACAGTTTGTGCCTCGATACACGCGTCTGGAACGACAAAAGAAAATGTCCAATATCGTCTTTGAAATTCACCGTGAGATTCGTATTTTTGGCCGTAAAAAAGTGAAACAATCAATTTACTCTCTTGCACAATTTTTTCATTGATTTTCATTGATTAGCTATGGAATTGTTCATTTTCTGCATGAAAAATTTATTTACGGTGGAATATAATCTTATTCATACTTTGGAGATAATGCCGTTACTGAAGATATGATTGCAAAATGAAAAAAAAAAAAATTTTCAAACAATGAAGTTACTTTGGGAGCTAATGCTGCCGTAAATCATATCCACAATATCAACGACTTCGGCGTATCGCTCAATTCGGCTTATAAACTTAGTCTTGGCCCGGGTTCAGAACTTGCTTTTATTAGCACTCTACCTTTTCATAAATTCTTGTTAAATGGACCCGAGGGCACTATTAGCGTTAAAAGTGTCTCACCATCCTCCATTGTTATTTTTGCTTTCTTTTATAGTATTCAGGTCAGGGCGAAATACAGCTCGATCTGTGCACGTCCAACCCCCGTATCTGCTTCGTATCCGTTCTATGAAATCGCTAACCCAAATTACAAAGCATCGTGGAAGTGCCGGGAATGCTCATTTGGTAAATTGGCTAAAGCATACTTTTTAAGCGATAAAACTTCCCGCTAACTCCCCCCCCCCTCTCCTGCCCCGTTGCGAATTAGAGTTAATATGAATTTCAGTTCGCGTCCCACGCTCAGTTAACACTAATTGTTATCTGTTTTTAAATACTTTTATTTCCCTTGAGAAGTTTGACTCTGATCACGTACGATTATTGTAACTGACTTGAGTTTCAAGATGCAAATGCACTTTTGACTAACAATACGAAGATACGGTCAGCAAAATTGCGATACTCATATATGAAATTTATCCGGCGGAATTCGCGTCACCGAACACTCGAACCTTCAAATTACATATTTCATTACTGAAATGTTCCCTGTGCATATAAAATAAAAGTTTGCCGTGATGCGCATAGTTACGATACTCACGCTTTTTGCGATTAAAAGTTTTACGTCATTTATAATAGCGCGGTTATTTATTGTCCCTTAAAATCTCGCGCTTTGAGAAAAGTCAGTTTTTTCACTGAAAGCATTCGAGTTGGCATTTGGTATCCTAAGTTAAAATAGTGGCAATAATTTCTTGTAATTACAAACAATTTAAAGAAAATAACATATAAATTTGATTATGGTAATGTTTCAACGTGTTAGGTTTTGCTTGAAAAATGATTCCTTATCAAATTAATAATAAAAATCACTTTTGATTTTGCCACCTTATTAGCAGTACATTTTTTGTCTTTTTAATAGAATTTTCTGTTTTTGAATAAATATAAGTTCATAGCAAATTAGTGTTCGAAAAACGATTGTTTCTACGATAAGACAAAAACTCATTCGTATCAATTTTTCAGCAAAAAATTATTCCAGTTTTAGTTTTTCAGTTTTCTGGACTGAAAATGATGAAGGTCTTATACAAGTATATTTTCCAAAAAGTATAAAACCTATAAAAAAACTAAAAGAACATTTTCGGGTACTCCCCGTTTACGGTTATATCGAACGATTCGAAAAGACGATGATAAGAGTTCTAAAAGAAAAGTTGACGAAATTCTATAACGCAACGAGCAATACGACGAAATATATCCATTTTTTACGAATCCATGTATCCTGGGGCATATTATATATTCCGTGCACCTCGGCTCGTTGCATGAGAAGACATGGCTCCCGTCGAATGTGTACCATCTTTATTGCATTTATCATGGTATGTGCTCCACGGAGCTTGTGAAGCGCGAGAAACACGTTGAGGAAATTACAAGCTGAACCTACGAAACGGTACGTTTTATATATTGCGTAAATAATCTCGTTGAAGCGCTTTCTGATATAAAACGTATGCGCCGATATATCAACGTGGAAGTCTTTCGCAAAATATTGTTAACGTTATTTAATTTCACGCCGCATCTTCAAACGAGACCAAATACCGAGTTAACGTTTTGAAATATGGAAAATGTAAGGCGATAAAAGCCGGGTTTGCATTTGAAATGTTTTTGTTCGATTCGAGTCGTAAATTACAACTGCTCGAGTTGCTTGGGCTGAAAAAAGTCGAACAGATAATTTCTAAAGCTCGAGTCGTAGTTAAAATGGCAACTTTACCTTTTAGTTTTTGTGTTCTGTTGACAGATGACACTGTCATTTTTCACTACCTGCGGATTAAAAGCCATTACGTCGTCCCAAAAATTGTGTGGTCCTTGTGATTATTCTATCATTTGTTTCATTTCGCACTTATCAAACTTTTTTGGGTTTTTTGACAAAATTGCTAGTGTTTCGGACGTTATACCTCTCTGCAGTTTATTACTAAATTCTATTACTAAATTCGGTTCGGACAATGAACATTTGATTGAAAACGCTAAAAAAATTGTGGCCGCATTAAAAAAAAACTCAACGTCATAAATCGCGCCACAAAATATGAAAAGTTCATGTCACGTTTAACGTAGTGAACTTTGCGTTTGTTCGTATGAAATGACGCTTAAACGCTTTGCGATACAGCGAAACAATTTCAATTTTGCATAAAACTCCCCGGTTTAAGGGCGGCCGCGCAAGTAGATATGCGAGCTTTCTGCATCGGTATATAATGGACATTCTAAAGCGTGAAAAAAATCCGAGATCCTTGTCACTCTTGTCTTGGTTCGGGCCATTGAGATCGGTATTTCAAGTACAATAGGTCGCAGTAACTTTAGAAAGAAAAAACGGGGTAAAAAGAAGAAGGCGATGTCTTTGTTCCGTCCCCAGGGAATAGTAATCTCGGAAAAATCCCTGCGAAACTGCTGCCTAGAGCCGATCGAGTTTCGCAAGTTTAAGACTTGGCGCGTTTATTGTAAATATATTACGAGTTAAACGCTAAAACGGCTTGTTTCTAGCGTTTTATCGGACTCCAGTGTTCAAGGAAGCGCCTTGTAAAGCAGGCTCGTGAGGATACTGAGCTGATCTTGTTATGCTTTTCATTTCCTTCTATTCAATTTTTCGACATTTCTCCTCACGGTGACGAGCTCAACATTTTCACGAGCGTGGAAATGAGAAAAAGTTGTAGTTCTTTATCAGGATGAAATGCGACGACTTTGATATTCTTTTCTAATCGATGGTTACTTCTTAGAAACTTTCCAGATAAACATATATTTTAGTCGTAATATTGCAGAGAATACCCAATTTTTTCATTATTGATTACCTTGACGTTGTATTTTCAATTTTTTTATACATTACTATCATTATACTGATACAATAATTACGAATAAGATAGATAGAAAATGACGCTATTGGTGAGCTCATTATACAAGGTCAGCGTATAATCATGATACGAGTCGGTGTATCGTTGATAAGAGAGAATACCCCGGTCAAAAATTTCTCAGATATGACCATACATGAGCATATATGGCCAAATTACATATATGATCATATATGACATTTTTTAAATAAAAAATAAAAAATAAAAAAATCTCCAGAGTTTTATAAATTTCATTATCGAGCCTTCAATATCTCAAATTAAATATGCCGAGTTTGAAAATTTTCAACCCTTGAGGGGAATCGAACCCGGGACCCCTAGGTGACAGTTCGTAATCTTCACC
>JABFQM010004092.1:0-10214 GCA_022816865.1 Zelostemma sp. ZL-2020
TTATTTTTTAAAAATGGGATGCGACAAATTTTTGGTTATCACGACAAATTCACGACTAATAAGCGACAATTAATCCAATTCTCAAATGTTATAAATTTGCAAATGGTAGTGCTAATTTGATGGACGTGTATAGGAAGCTGTTCCAGCGAATAAACAAATTGAATGGCAACGTCATAACCGAGATGAGAAGGCCGGCTTTCATCTCGCGAATTTAAACGTTAAGAATCCTCCAGCTTAGCAATCAATAATGTCAATTGGCCTAGATTTTTGTCATTTGTAGCGCTGTTTTCTATTTTTTATCGGGTAATTGTTGTAATTACAAATATCAGACATTTGTGCAGATTTTACACGATTCTTTACGGCCTGTAACGTTACAGAATTTTTCTTACACTTTGCGATTTCACAACACATTTTTCTAGCACGCGTACGAAAATAGTCACTTCAGTCCATCTCGGTTTTAAATCTTTTAGCGTGAAACTGAATATCTTTGTCGAATACGAATGCATTCATTTTTTATGCAACAAGATTTTGAATCTTCGGTAATACTTTTTTGATGGGTATAAAAACCTAGAAATTCAGAAGATTTAAAATTTGATCTGCTCGCGAAAGAGAACAGACAATCTTCTGTTGATTCGCTTAATTTGTCTTCGAACTTGGAAAACCATTTCCGAAAGTTTCCGTACATTCACTATAAAACTTTTTAGCGTTTTTAAATAGACATCAAAAAGCTTTGTATTTTTAAACGACTGAGCAATGAAAACAACTTTTAACGGCTACGCCAAGACACTTCCGAGACAGCAATTTTCGTTATAGTTTTGTCCACAAAACGGCACCACCGAGAACCGTAATGAGCCCAGAAGAAGCCGAATATTTTTATCACGTTCTACAAATATTTTCTGACCAGCCGAAAAAAGATTTGAAGATTTACTTAAAATTTACAGTTCATTTCATTAGTGGAACGATGCTTTGGCATTATCTTCACGTGTACTTAAACAACCAAAGTTCATGAAGTTGATTCGTTACATTTTGTTGTCGATTTATTCCAGTAACCGACTTCTGGGTCAATCGTAAGGATTTCACAGAAAATGAGTGGAATCCTCATGATTTAAATTCAGAAACATAGATAAAATATCAAAAAACGTGTTTGCAAAGTTTAAATGACCTCGTCTTATTAGCGTCTGAGATAATTCGCTTCAAAGTTGCTTTGAACGAGTAATCTATAATTCGAAATTATGTAAGCGAAAATTTTGTTCGTGACACGAAGCGATGTTTTATCTATTGCCACGTCAATTACGTTGATGATTTCTGTATTCCGTGTGAATATAGTTATTAAATGAAAGTTCTTGGAAAGTTTCACACGGCAGATGCCATGACAGCGTGACAAATGATAAGCGAGAGTAAATTAATAGTAATTAATGAGACGGAAATCGAAATTTGGCTTTATCTAAGTGGATTTATACAAATTATAAGCCCGTTAGCAGCAGTAGCGTGACCAGTTTCACGAATTTCTCGTAATGAAAGGCAACTATAAATGTTTCCAAAGGCGAGGTACAGTTCTTCATCAATGATGTTTACTGGCGCGCAACTCGGCAAATTGGATGCCAATGAGGAGACCCCTTGGCACAAAATTTGCCGAGTTGTGTGCCAGCGAATATAATTAATAAACAACGCAATTTTCAACTATGATCGTGGCCTTTCTTAAAAAAACATAAGAAATTTGCGTTAAAATGTTAAAAAATATTCTCGAATGTATTTATGGAAAATTGGTACTGAACTTGAGCTATGTCTAAGTTTTTAAATTTATTAAAAATGTCACTTTGTTTATATAAAGTATCAAACAAAAACATTCTATAGCCGGTCGTAAATTATTAACCGGCGGTTATAGAATAATGTTTTCGTTTGTTTTTATATCTGAGCAAAGTAATCTTCAGAATAAATTTAAAAATGTAAATCAAATATCAGCACGGTAAAACTGCAGTACTCTGCAAACCGAAAACGTAACGAAATTTGCACTTCGCTCGAAATGCAGTAAATGTGCAAGCATCGGGGCACATGATCGAAAGCGTTCGGGTCAGCTTAACAAGCAATTCATTACGCTCTCCAGGGTAATACATGCAGAGTAGCCATTGTACACTTGGGCGAGTAATGATCGTTCAATTTTTTATGAATCCTACGAAGCCCCAATTTTGGACACAGAGAAGGCAACCAAGCGCCTCGTGATTCATCGCCTTTCGCTTCCTTACGATTTCCCGAGCTTTAATTCAGTCCCGGAGAATTCATCTTGTTAAGTCTTCCAAAAGTTCATTCCGTTAAGTGATGAATGGGGAAACGCGGTTGCAAGTTTTTGTCGAACGTTGCTCCCCTTCCGTCGAAGCAATTAATTAATGATTCAATTTCATTCGCTTCAATCAGAAATTACAATTCTCCGACGCAGCGACACAGCTTTTAAAGCGCCTCAAAAAAAGCCGTATCATTCCCCTATTGTGTTCGCGGCGTTATACATTCTGCTATAAAAGTTCCGTTCTTTAGACGAAGAATGTGTTTTTATCGTTTAAACTGCTTTATGATTTACTTTTACTCTTACGTGTGGAAAATAATCGATGATGAGGAACCTTAGGTGTAACTGGAACTTGGGCAATGTTCTTGACCCACGCGATCGATCTGGCGTAACTGCATGTGATGGTGGCTCTATGCACTTCTCAAAAAGCGCACGAAAGCACCTGCCGATGCATGTCGCGGTTATCGGATCATCGGCGAATCGGATTCGAGTGAACTCGGGAAAAAGATTTCGTTTCATTTTAAAAATTCCCAGTTTTTGGAATCCCCACTCAAAACACCGTAGCAAAGCTCGGAAGTCTCAATTTTTTCCATCATTTTATTTCATTTTCATAATAATTTAATGTGAATTAAAACCCGTGTTTCGGGATTACTCTTATTTATTTATTAATTATGGAATATCGGGTCTAAAATTAAACAAAATTACAAAAAATGTCCATCCGAATGACGCAATATTTTTTTCGATATAAAATTCCCGAGTTTTTCGATCGAGACGCTTAATTAATAATGATTTTATAAGCACTCTATAAATTGTGTTGGTTGGTTGTATATTTATATTCTTGTTGTGTCTATTGATGGAAACAAGGGTTGTTCAATATTACATGAGCTTTTTAAAGATAGATATATTTCGAACGACGAAAACCGCATTTTCAAGCTCGTGAAGGCCAACGAGGTTTATTTCCACTGAAATGTCAAGCGGCTCTTCGGGAAAGAAGTCGAATCAATCGTTCTGTTTCGGGAGCCTCTCGACAAGACCTTTATAAGATGAGTAACTCACTCTTGGCGCCTCATAAATTCGCGTGTATAAACTCCGAGCGAATGAAGCAGAAAGTACTTCGATTTTTCAAACCCGCGGAGCTTGTCATTCAATGTGTAATCAAAGTGCTAAAAGCGTAACGCGGATGATAAGAGAGACGGATTTTTTAGGTCGCCGGAGATAAAACTGCATAAGAATGCGCACGGAGAGTTAGAGTCTGTGGCATTGCGCCCGATTCAATCGATAAACTCGGGAATTTGCCATTTTTAAATTTATAAATTTATAGATTGAAATGCATTTTGTTTTTTCATTTTAGTTGCTGGAATATTTAACATCCTTAGACATTTTAACATCATTAAAAATGTCCCTGAATTAACCAAGAGTTGGCTCAGTAAAAATTAAACAAATCTGAATTTTGTTGACGAATTCCAGTGCTCATTAACCGAAGCAACAATGAGAAAAATGTTACCAGAGCCGAGTCAATTGGTACACGTCTCAAAGCGAATTACTGTGATGAATCATCGCGCCAATAAATTCACGAATAAAGGAATTTTCAGAATGCCTGATAAAGTTTAATGACACTCATCGAAGTATTTTATCTTTCCTAACATTAATTACACCAATGTGACTCACTACTCGATGTAATCGTGGCCTTGTAAATGTTTTTTACACTTGTTTATCTTAACAAAACGACAACCAATAAAAAAAGTGATAGAAACGGTAAATTTTTTCTAAAGTCTCAGCTGCATTCAGGATCCAAATTAATCCGAAAGAAATGCTTATCTCGATGAAATATTAAACGGAACTTTCATGACGTCACGAGTTGCGTGCTCCGTGCATATTTCAAGTCGAATAATGTAATTCGCGTCGTTTAGTTTTACCGGAGCACGTGATTTCCGATGTGATTGACCAATCAGGATCGTCACCGTGGCAACACGAAGGCTGTCTTCCTGCGCGCTTTCGGATCGCTGGCCGCTGCTGCGGTATAATTTATCCTTGAAGGCTCTCCAGCTCCACCGATCGAAACAATCATTACCGCGATACGCGCGCAGAATTCGCCGTGGCATGTGTAATCAGCAACTAATCAAGGTGCAACCCTTCACGAAAAATCATTTTTCCGAGCCATTTTATACTTTACCTTTTGGAAAATTGATTGATTTTCCACTTGAAACAAGTGTGTCTTCGATCAGAAGTTTCCACGTGCTCTGATTTCTTATCGCCATTGTTGAATGGCGAACGAAAAAATTTCCAATCGAATTCCAACGGCGATATCGTGTACTTACTTGCATTCTGAACTTTCCAGTACTCGTCGAAATGATTACATTTGTTTTTGAAATCGTGGGCGATTTGTTATTGATAAATTGAGATACGAGCTTGTTTATTGGGCTCGTCGAAAATTCGAACTGATAACGGTAGTCACGTAGAATAGAAATCAGAAATCGAAGGACAATAACTTTATTGAGAAAGCTTTTTTTAATGCAGTATGTCTTTATCTATTTTTATTTTCAATAGATCGATTCTGATTTAGTGTAGAAAAACTTTCAAATACAACTTTAAAATATTAAAGTTTGAAGAATTGTTTAAAATTTAAGTAGTTCTTGTCAAGCGTGAATCGTAAATGTTTGCAATAATAAAAACGTTAAATAAAACAGCGCGAAACTCAACACGGAAACAATTTTTTTAAATTATTTTGTTCGGGTATTTTTATCTTCTTGTTTATCTTAGATTTAATTGAAACGTGTAAAAAACATTAAATGAACAAAGAACAATATGCACTTTGTAGAAACTTTTTTGAAATTACAACTGTCAATTACAATTACCGAATAGCAATTATTATAATTGGGGCAGCAGATTGCACTTACAAAATTACAAAAATGCTCTTCGCGCTGGATTAAAAAAAAGTCATAAATGTTTGATTGCTTTAAATAATTTGATAAGTATCCCAGAAAAAACTGCACTTTTGCAGTTCATTCATTCATGTAAATTTATATTTTTCTTTCTATTTTCCGGGAATTAAATCGCGACACATGCAAAAAATGGATAATCGATGTTAAAAATGTGAGTTTTCAAGCTTTTGAAAATTGATATTTGCCGATTGCAAATAAAGCCGTTAAAATTGATGTCGCGGTATTTTTTATCTACGTTTTCGTATCGTACATGAAAAGAATCGCCAACCTAACCCACCTCGATTGATAATGTGCGTTATCGTCACACTCGCGTTATTTGTATACATATGTGTAATCACTTGTTCATCCGACTGCGATGATTTATCGCGCTATCCTAGTTCCGAACTGTTCAAAAGCCGATAAACCAAGCGTGAAAAGCTCTGCACTCAAGGCTCGCCGGAAGAATCGATTTTTCCCAGGGTATTTACGCAGATTTTATAAGATTGCTTCTCGAATGCTCGGCGCGAAAACCCAATTTTCTCCGTTTTCAAAGTCGCTGAAACATCCCATTAGCAGCGTTCCATTATTTCGCAATTACACAAGTACCCGAGGGATGAAACTTTGCTCGGCGCAACTCGAGAATCTGTCTTTTGCAGCGCTCCCGTTATGACGTAACGCGAGATCGAAGAGAGATCAGCGAAGAATGATCCACGCATCGATGAGCAACAATGTCGTTGGCTCGTTCGAGCTCATGACAATTTCCATCGCCGCCTTTTTCAACGGGGGAATCACCCGCGACACCTGCAACGCGAGATAATTCGCGGCCTTCGAGCATTAATTGCCACGGGACAACAAAGGAGCGACAAACAAAATTGAGCTCGACAATTTGCTTATCGCCTCGGCAAAAAATGAATGTGGGTCACTTTTTGCCGAGCTTTTTAATGGCCCATCTCGTGAATATTCACGTTGCCCTTCGAGCGCGAAATGTAATAAAAAACAAAGCGCTTCCGCGCCGAGATGAAATTTTTCCCTCGCGGGAGATTCAATTTCGTGCAGCGGGAAAATCGCGGTAACGAGGAGATACCGCGCATTAATACCGTGATCAAAAAGTGGGTCGTACGAATATTGATTTCAATAAGTCAACCCCTCGAAAACAGCATCAAATGTAACGAATCGTTGTAAGGCTACACGAAACACTCATTGTTCGCGTAAACAAAGAACGCGCTGGAACGAACAGCCTTGCCACGATTCGCAGCGATGAATCGCCATTTTTTTATTATTGCGAATTGAGCCGAGGAAGCGTTTTACAACAATTTGTCGCAATTAAATGTGAAACCGTCGCTTTTAATTGCGGCGGGGAAAAAGCGAGAACCCAATTGACCCAGTTTCATATGCAACATTCGTTTTTCCCATAGAATTGGCTTCGCAAATATTCTCTTTGCGGACAAATAACGCGATATGTGAAAGTCAAATATTTTCGTCCGCGGTGTCAAAGGCTCGAGACCAGCTCGCGGTCATTACGAGGAAAAGAGTACCCCGAAGAAATTAGAATGTCTATGAAAAATGCAAGGGCTTTTACATGCGAGCCAAGATCGCCTTTGTTCAAAGAAGCCACTCGGTCGATAAAATTCCGTCCAAAGCGTTTCTCTAACTCGGTCGCAAGAGCTTTGAGCCGTCGCTGTCACGCGGAAACGTGCATGTGATCGCGCGACCTTCACCGATTTTGGTCATCCATCGCCGAGATGACACGTCGTTTTATCCCAGTTTTTTGCGCTCTGACTTGGCACATTTCGCAACTTTTTTTTCGCCGTTGGCGCGACGCCGCTAAAGTTCTACGTCGGCGTTGAAAAAAAAGCCTGATTCGCATTCGAATGAATTAAAATATAACGGTGAATTAATTTTTTACGGTCCCCGTTTGTCGTGTTTGCCAGTCTATTATTTACGTCGTAATTATTCACCGGTTGAAAAGTCACACCGCAGAGGTCTAATTATATGAAATATGCGACAAGAGCGACCTTGGTTCATCGGTGCGGGGAAAAAAGTGATGTGCGTTGGCGCGTTCCCAAAGCCAATTAAGTAGCGCAACCGATTGCTCGACCACGTCGCGTTACATTCTACTTTTCGACTTCGCCGCGGCCGCATCCACTCCCGAATTTTTTTTTAATGACTCTTCTTATTTTGAGCTTCGAAGAAAGCTTTTTTTGGAATTTTTTGCACGTGGAATCCAGCGGTTTTCGTGCGATTTATTGGAATTTGAAAATTCATCGTCGCGTTCGATCGGATAGATTATAATTCCGTATCGGCAGTTTCGACACACATTGCGATTTATGAATCCGGGGGATTTAGTAGGTCGAAATGTTTCGTTCGTGTGACAAGTTGCATGTTACTGCAATGAGGTACGAATCATGCATTTCTTGATAGGTACAAAAATATAGCTACGAATGTAACTCGATGCGGTAGAAGCAAACACGACAATTTCATTTCCTTGCTTTTATAAAATCCAATTGCGCTTTCTATTCCGTTTCACAATGCATCTTCGTGTCGTTATTGAACACAAAGTCGGTTGTAATAAAAAGATTCTAGAGACTCCTTTTATTTACCAACCGGCGAAATTAACTTTCCCCTCGTTTTCATCGATCTCGTAATCAGTGAATGCCATGATAAACATTATCCATTATACAACCTTCAGATTCAAATGGAAACGTACTTTTTTTTATGGAAGACACGGATTTTTTCTTTCGATATGAATTTTATATTCATTTGTTTTTTTCGAGACTTGGTTTCAAGTCGAAAAATCGCTTATTCCTTTTTCTTTCGTGTAATTTTTTTATTTGTATGAAATCGAGATTTATTTTCAGGGTTTATTGATTTCGAAAGATCGGTATTTTATTTTATTTTCAGAAGTTTTTAATCATTCACTTATTTGTTTGTTCGATAAAACGAGGAAACGAGGAAATCCACTTAGTTCATTGCGAAAGTGCGATGGGAAAAGAGGAAAAAGTTTGGAAAACGTTCGTGCCGTCTAGAAAAATGGAAAAAAAAAGAAAATTGCCGAGCACTCGATCGGAACATACGGAAGGGAAAATGTAAATCGTGCTCGGCGCGTAAACATTTCTAGATAGGATGAATTACGGTCAACAACGCCTACGAAATCGAGCGCGAGCGGAATCGAATGCCGGCCAAACACAGCAATATCGACACCGGAGTGACGTCACTTCGCGCTAGTATTCAGAGCACGCGAAGCCAAGATTTTTCCCGGATTGGTTGCGGTTATTTATTTTTAAGAGTAAGCACACACGAGCGAAACTCGATCAGGAGGCACTCGAACTTTAGGAGTGGCCTGGGAAACAGATAAAAAATGATCGAAAGCTGCGATGTGCTGAATTTAAAAGCCCGCGAAAACCGACAAAAATTCAAAATGAACTTTACCGCAGCTTTTTGTAACTGTTCATTTACGCGGGGTTGCGAGTTTTCGAACCCTACTTTCAAGTGCTTAGAATTTTACTGGGGTGTAACGCGTTGTAATTACTAGTAATTACCATTCAAACGGTTCAAGGCGAAAGTATAATAGAGTAATTTGTACTTACATTACGAAAAAAACCGCGGAAACGGAGTAATAAAAAATAAAAGTTCGATAAATCGTGACGTGAATAATTAAAGAGCTTGTTTTTTCATTCAAATAATAATCGTGTGTCGACAAACGCGATAAATATGAGATGAAGAATTACGAACCTTCACCGCTTCGAGTCGAGCCGTGACGTCATTGGTTCCCTTTAAAGATCTTTCTCTCCGTCACGCTTGCCTTATCTCGACTTCGGATTAGTCACCAATTTAATCATCAAACTTCCAGCCCAGTAAAACATTTCAAAAAGTCCGAAAAATCTGCAAAAATGTACAGCGAAAGAAAAAAGTATCGTAAACGGAAAGAAAGCATGAAAACGATCTATGTTCAACATGTTTTATTTCGATTTCAATTTTGATATGCAAAGATTATTTTGCTTTTCTTTACATCATCACAAAGTTTTTAAAAATAGTACAAAAATATGGCGAACAACGGCACTGTTGCATTAACGAAAAAAAAGAATGGTACGCGATTTGTTTTTCCCAAAAAAGAAACAAGATACGAGAGAACAAAAAAAAGAAACAGTCTCCGAATCGCAGCGAGCCTCGGAGCAAATTTGGAATCTTCGGCGGAAAAAGATTGTTCGTTGAATAATTGTTACCAGCAAATAAAACGCTCGGTCGCGCAAAGTCTTCCCGTACAACGATTTAGCAAAGCCTTAAGACTTTACAGCCACTTTTCTAAGAGTTCAAACGATTCGCGCACTTGATCCGATTATCCGCAGAATTTTCCGAGTGAATCCATGTGCCGTGACTCGTGGTGGCTTCCAGCCATCGCGTTACGTACTCCAGAACAAGCGCATTCATCTAGTTAAATACTGTCGTACATTGTGCGTACTTAATATTAGTCGCAAAAATTCTCATCGAAGAAAGATTTCGTAAGAAAACAAATATCTTCGTAGCTGCGATTATGGAATTGGTATTATCGAACGAAACAACGCGACAATCCTATAGCCAATAATTACATCGACGTACCCTCAATTGCACTTGTTCAACGACTTCATAAAACGAAGTCAATCTCATGCGATAAGAGTCAACGGAAAAAGGAATTCGATTCTTTTTCTTCAGAGATAAATAGATCAATTCGATAGGATTAAGATTCGAAAATAAATATAAGTACTTATCTGGAATGAAAAAAGGAAATGCGTCATCAGATTATGTCAAAACAAGATTCTATTGTAAAATATATAATTATATGGGGCATTCCACACCAAGTCGGTCACTTTTTTAGGTGACCTCTTTTGATTTGGCTGAAAATTTTATATGTCCCGACAAAAGACGTATTCATGATTTTTTTAAAATTTTTTCGATGACTTTCTTAAAATATAAGTTTTTATCGAAAAACTAGGTTTTTTTTTTGAAACACTCATAACTTTTCGAAAAATCCACTAAAT
>JABFQM010004093.1:0-10214 GCA_022816865.1 Zelostemma sp. ZL-2020
ATTAAATACAAATTTCCTGCGTTAGATTAAACTGCCAAATGGAGCTTGATTAACTCATCATCAACTCAACTGCTCAAGCCAAAAGTTGTGTTTTTGTGTCTACTAAAGATTCTACTTTGCAGATTTTCAAAATATGGATTTTGATGGTAGTTATGTCTCAAAAACAAAACCCGTCTCACAACTCCCCACTCTCCCCTACTCATGTCAAATATCGCACCATCATTTATAAATTTGATTCACCAATTTTTAATTGCACCAATGCAGGTACGTCCGCATCATAGCACAATTGTTTATAAGACGTGATACACTTGAGATTGTGTGACAATTGTACAGTGATGCATTGATACGATTTAGCTCATAAAATCTGCATACTGATTTTACAATCTTTTGCCAAACATTGGTGAATCATTTATTTCTGCATGTGATTGAGAAAAAATTGACTGCAAGTTTAGTTACAAAGAAACGACTCATTCATGACTTCCCTGAGTTAAAATTTCCGAAGTAATTCGAATTTTCGCTTTGGTTATAGTGACTGGTAATTTTACTCCACAATTCGACGAAATAGATAACGCTGAAGGAACAAGAGCAATAGCAGAAGATATTGATGTAGTGGTATAGGTGTACCATATTTGGGTTTACGGCGCTTATGTTTATATTTTTTACATGCCGTTTCGAAGAAAGAAACGGTCTTAAAGCTGATTCTCGAGGGATGCTCGTGTGATAAATTACGACGCAGGTCTCTTTACTCCAAGATTAGCATAAACCTTTTCTCGAGAGACGGAGACTGTTTCAGTCAAATTCTTTTGTGTCTTTGCTAGCTTGTTCTGTTTTTGTAAAATTATCAAGAGATTCAATTTTCATTTCAAAACCACTTGACAACTGCATATTTTATTCGTTCATCGAATATGTCAGATACCGATAGAAACAGACGTATATTATACGGACATAAACTTTCTCGAACAATTATACTTATCAACATTTATATTGCAAAAGAATTAATAATTTCGGACAATTAAAAACCCTATATTTTTTAAGACTATTCTGTCGATTAGGTCTATTCCGTGATGTTCGGGTACGATTACTTTGTTTCTCGTAAATATTGGGATTTACGTGCGTGCATCAGAACCCTCGTTGTCATTGAGAAACATAGAATACCTAACTGGCGATTAGCATATCATAAATACCGAGGGGTTGAAAAATCGCCTTAAGGACAAATAAAAGTTGAATTTCTTATGTATAGAATGAACTCTTATATAGATTCTGCCTAATTCGAGTCGAAAAATCAAGCACGATTATACATCAGAATAAATTACATTTGTTATGAAATTAAAGATAAACGAGCTCGCACATTATTCCCTTCTTGTTTTAATTTTGTGGGGATGGAAAATCGATGTAACAACAAATTTATTTCTTGTCCAATAGTACTAAGATTTCTTCTCTAGAATGAATTTTTAATTCAACTGATTTACTATTGAAGTATTATAATTACGAGTTAAAAGATTTGTAATAATTCTCTCGACTTATTTTCATGAATTTTTACTTTAATCAACGGAGTTATTGACTTTTATTTGAAAATTCCTACCGAAAATAACGTTTAATTTTTCGAAGAATTCTAGTGGTAATTCTAAAAAAAAGAATAATTGTATAATTTAATTTATCGTCAATATGAAATCGAATGTCTTGAATGACAAGTGATTTAAAATAAGAAAAAACCGTAATTTTATTTTGAAACAAAAGATATGATAACAATTAAGTGTTCTGTAATAACTTTATTTCTGAAAATCAAATTTTCGCGACCGAATCGGTTAGAGAACGACAGCAATTTTTTAATTTTCTCAATAAAATAATGCAGTAATCTAGTAATTCTAGTAATAATTATAAAATTTTTAAATTTCGTTGCGCTCTCCGTCAGTTTGTCTAAGCAGGAAATTCAATTCAGCTAAAATCCTTTTTTCAACGAATATTTATCCATCAGAATATAAAATTTTAATTCACAAGTAAAATTATAGATTTAAACCCGAGCGCGTTCATGAACAGCGGATTTTAAATGAACTATCGATGGCGCACCAAATCAATATTTTTTAAAGTGCGAAAACCATACATGTACTTTTGACTTTTTTTGTTTCGAATGTACTGAGATTCAAAAAACCTAAACTTAGTATAGGAACCTGTACTTTTATTGTTCATATAGCGTTTACCGGCAAACGATAACTGATAGTACAACATCTCAACGGGATTCCGGAAGAGATCGTGTACATTCGTGACGATTCGTGGCTTGTGTACGTGTATGCACCGTGTTTGAAAATACACGTTACACACGCGCAGTATTCGCTAGGAAATAGTATATATATACACACACTCGGCCAGGCTGTGGGAGTTGAATCGCATGAATCAGTGATATCTCAGTGCAATTATTGGCGCAGTGAGAGCCACGAAACAGGAATATCTTCGCCATGGCTGACAACGAGCAAAAAGCTATCAATCTTATGGCCGAGGCTGAGAAAAAGCTCACCTCGTCCAAAGGCTTTTTCGGTTCGCTCTTCAAGTGAGTTGATATATTGATTAGCGCGATTCAGACGACCGACATATCGTACAAGTCGCTGGCGACTTTCTCAAACGCGATTTTGGATGATTGTCCTAGCTCGGATTCGCGAAACATTCGCATTTTCAGCTTCGCGGCGACATTCGAACCTTTTTTCGGGTTTCGCTAGGGCTATGGCAGTATTTTGACGTTTGCTTTTGTTGTCGCCACCTGACAGTATTTAATGGCTGCCGTTCTCCGTCGTTTAGTCGTAATATTTTTGCTTTTCGTCAATACGGTACTTACTCTTTATTTATACAAATTGAGTCAAGCATCGATTGACTTTCTTTTCGGGGCTACAGTGATATTAATACGGAATTACATTACGTCAGGATCGATCGATCTGTTGGCGATGTTTTATTTTTTGCCGCTAAAAAATGGCATGGTTCATTATTTAAAAAATTGCAGTTTTACTTTACAGGCCATGCTATTTCATCAAAAATTACAATTCATTCATAAAAAATATGGTATCGTTCATTTAATAATAAAATATTGACTATTTGAAACTAAAAATAAATCGATAACTGAATGAACGAAACAATGAAAAATAAGTGAATTATTTGATTCGTATTTTTACATTTGGAAGCAATCATTTTGAAGCCTAGAACCAATTTTTTCTCTAAAAATCGTAACTTTGACATACCGAGTTTTAGAAAACGATGACTCAGTTGGGAGATAATTTTTTTATCTACATGTTTAAAAGCAGTACACAAAATATGTCAATTACTTATTGACTTTAGTAGTTTCAAAGGTCTATGAAAACATATTAAAATGTTTCTTTTTTCAGCTCGTCTTCCAAAGTCGAAGATGCTGTCGAATGTTACCAAAGAGCCGCGAACATGTTTAAAATGGCCAAGAAGTGGGGCCAAGCAGGGCACGCATTCGTCGAAGCGGCTCAGTTGCACGGAAAAGCTGGAAGTCGGCATGATGCAGCCACCAATTACGTAGACGCGGCCAATTGTTACAAAAAATCTGATTCCAATGGTAAAACCCACCACATTCTTTCACCCGAATCGTTTTGAACATAAAATATTACGGAAAACTAATGAATTGGGTTTTGCACTTTCAGAGGCCGTTAATTGTTTATTGAAAGCTATTGAAATATACACGGACATGGGTAGGTTTACAATGGCTGCCAAACACCACCAAACCATAGCTGAAATGTATGAAAGCGAAGCCGTCGACCTGGAGCGGGCAGTGCAGCACTACGAGCAAGCCGCCGACTACTTCCGTGGCGAAGAGAGCAACTCTTCCGCTAACAAATGCTTACTGAAAGTCGCCCAATATGCTGCTCAGTTGGAAAACTACGACAAAGCCATACAAATTTACGAACAAGTAGGTTTCTAAACGTTGACTTACTCGTCCTTATCAACCGCAAAGATTTTATTCATTTGTCAATTTTCTTGGACAGGTCGCAGCTTCGTCCCTGGAAAATTCGTTGCTGAAGTACAGTGCAAAGGAATACTTTTTCCGAGCTGCGCTTTGCCATCTCTGCGTAGACATTTTGAACGCCCAGCACGCTATCGAACGATATCAGCAACAGTATCCGGCCTTCCAGGATTCTAGGGAATACAAACTCATCAAGGTACACTGGAAAGCTTTTGTATAATTACAAAAAAGTTGAACGTTCGAAGTAGAATGTATTTTAAACTGAAAATTGTTACAGACTCTGATAGAGCACCTCGAAGACAACAGCAGCGAAGGATTCACCGAGGCCGTGAAAGAATATGATTCGATCTCGCGACTGGATCAGTGGTACACAACGATACTGCTGCGCATAAAGAAACAAGTAAACGATAACCCGGATCTGCGCTGATTGTTCACGTCATCATCGTCGTACATTCCAGTGTCATTACTCTCTCTTCTCCCTCACGCGTGCATATATTTCCCTGCTCTACAATTAGCTCTCGATGAATTTCATGCGTTAGCTTCGTATCATCCATCAGCACCAATATCATTCCGCCGAAGCGACAACATACACGCGTTGGACGCATATTAAGAAGACTCAAATAATACTGATCGCTGATCGCAAATGTTTTATTTTAGTTTATTGTTTGAGTCGCATCTTCCGTTCTCGAATCAACGAGCAATTTTCCAAAATTTGATTTTTGGAAAAATTTCTCTCTGAGAAATCTTGTAACGGGGTTGATCAAATGAGATATTACGGATCACCCCGTTGAACAATAACGTAGTCAAACGTCGAGACTTACTATATAATCACTGTTGAAACTGATTAATACTTGTACAATGTTTATTTGTATACGTTATTCGTTTATGTCATTAATAAGTCTTAATATTTATTACTATTGTTGAAAGAAACTGTGTAAAAATGAAGAAATACATTACGCGTGCGTATCAGTGCGTTCAGTGATTATTTATTCTTTAGCTTACAAAGGCCGATAGCAGGATAGGTATGGATGTTTCTAGGCGATCCAATTTTATTATTATCGCATAGATTGTGCATGGTTAATAAATTTTGTGGGAATAAAAGTTTTCTTTTAAACCACAGTAACGTTTGCTTCAACAATTTTTATTTGTACGGCAATCTAATTGTCTTTGTTACATTGTGTAATTAGGGATACAAATGCGAAAAAATATTATAATAATACTGACTTTAGTAGAGATCGAGAAAAGGGCGAATGAATATCTGAATAAAATAAAGACTCCGTTATTTTTATAGTTGAGTTTATGATCTCTTTTTTGCGACGAAAATAGTTTGATGAATTTAAAAGAAAGTATGTTTTGTTCTGGCAATAGGCATCCAAAAAGAGAAAGTCGCGCGATCCATGAATTGATTTTCATTTCTCTTCGAGAAGATTTTTATTGCTGGAACGGAGTGTAAACTTGAAACTTCGGTTTGGCCTAAATATTGCACGCTGAATGAAATATCCGGGCTTCTGTGAAGTTAAAACTTGCACAATTTATTGCAGGCTTTGTTCAAACGATGCGTTTTATTTGATCGTTATCTCATCTATGGTTATACACTGATAATTGTAAGCTCATAAATAAGAAATAAATACTAGGCTCGTATAAAAGAAGTGTTACGGGTGGATTCAGCAGTGAATCTCATTTCCAGAATGATCAAACGAATACGATGCAGTGCAGTCATACTTAAATGATGAAGAGCAGTGAAAATCTAGGTTGCGTTGAAAAGAACGTTGATTTGCTCTTTAGAAAACTTTGACATTTTTAGAAACGTTGACAAACATTTTCAATTCTGGAAAGTCATAAAATTCTGATGCGAGTTTGAAGAGATTAAAAAAGATTTGCATCTTTTTGTCAAGTAACAAAACGCTGTTCTTCGTGTGTTTAGAAGGAATTCGAAAATTATGCAAATCCTTTTTATATTGACCATATCGAAAAATGCTGTAGCATTTCGTCAAATACCGTTCTTCTTTTATAATGATAAACTGTATGTTGATTAAGTAATGGAAATAAATTAACGAAATTCAGGGATGACTTTTTTTATTTCGGACCCTCAATCTTTCCGCGAAAATTTGAATTCCGCGCTAAACCCGCCAATTTCAAAATCGATATCTTCAACGCAGGCTCAAAGGGCATTCATTAGCAGTTATTGACAGCATAAATAAGCATAGTTCGATCGTTGTCTATTTTTGTACTCAAAAAACAATTCAATTTTTCTACAAGTTTCCCAACAATTTATTAAAAACCCCAATTTGTTACGACTAATATCAGCTGATAAAATTTTTGATACAGTGCATCCGTAAACAGTTCCAAAATCGCTCCTAAAATTGAATGAACAAAAGCTCCAAAGTTCGAAAAAAGCAATTTAAAATAATCTTCCTTCGATCTCTCAACGAAAAACCAACATCAGCAAAAGTATCCCGTTCGAACTGTCTAACTTTTAGGTTAGAAAATGCAAAGTCGCCGGAACGGAAAGTTCCCAGGAAGCTTCGCCGCGATGTTTTGTCAGCGACAGCCTTGTCATTGAAATCTTCGTGCAACGTGTTCAAAGCCGCGCCAACGTTTCCCATAAAACGACCCGAAACACGACTCGAAGGTTAACAACTGTCAACGGCGATCAAGAAGCCGGGCGAACGTAGTTTCGGCGATGTTGGAAGTCCAACATATCGAAAGGTGCGACGACATTGCCTGGCTACGTGGCATGGAGAAAGGGAAAACCAGAGATAGTCCGATGAAAGTGAACGCTCGAAACGGGTTTCCCGAGAAGAAAAAGAAAGGTAGGTCTCGATAGCCTCGTTAAAGCACGGCTAAAATTGGCTGAAATGTCAGCAAGTTTTGTATTCGTGAGAGCGCGAAGTCTACGAGAGAGACCGACAACGGCATTTAATTAACTTGCTTATCTTGCTTTTACCAGGGAGGGAGAGCAGTATCCGTTGACTCGTCAAACATGGAGGTTGACAGCTTGCTCTCGGAGCTGGGGAAGTACGATCAGCAACATCTGCTGCGCTTCTGGGACGAGCTCGATGAAAAACAGCGCCAGGAATTGTCCCAAGAAGTCAGGGCTCTGAAGCTGGAGAATGCGAGCAGATGTTTCTCGAAGGCCATGGGGTCAACGGAAAACGGTAAAGAGTTTCTGGACAATAAGATCGAGCCCATCCCGAGCGACTCCATCAAGTCGGCGAGGAACATCGACCCGGAAGATTTGAGGCGTTACGAGGAACTTGGTTTGAAGGAAATCTCCGAGGGAAAAACGGCGGTTTTGTTGATGGCCGGAGGTCAAGGCACCAGGCTCGGGGTTTCGTACCCCAAAGGGATGTTCGACGTGGGTTTGCCTTCGAGGAACACGTTGTTCCGGCTGCAGGCGTTGAGGATCCTGAAACTGCAGCAGTTGGCTCGAGAGAGGTTCGGGAAAAGCGGAGATATCCAGTGGTGAACATTTTTTTTACTTTCTCCTTCTCTTTTTCAAACAGATATGTATTAATTGAACATTTTTTTAGGTACATCATGACCAGCGAAGCGACCGATGAATTCACCTTGTCTTATTTCAAAAAGAACGATTACTTTGGATTAAAAAAAGACAGTATTAAGGTTTTCAGACAGAGCATGCTGCCTTGTTTCACGTTCGATGGGAAAATTATTCTGGATGAGAAGTACCACATATCCCAGGCCCCGGATGGCAATGGGGGCTTGTACAATGCGCTGAAGAACGAAGGAATCTTGGACGATATGCGAAAACGTGGGATTAGGAGCGTCCACGCTTTTTCCGTCGATAATATTTTGGTGAAAGTCGCTGACCCCATTTTTTTGGGATACTGTTTATCCCGCTCCGCGGATTGCGGCGCGAAAGCTGTAGAAAAACGCTGTCCCTCCGAAGCCGTCGGCGTCATTTGCAAGGTAAAAACACGTGATAAGAATCGCAGATACGGAACGATGCACAAAAAACACATTTTTCATTTTGTTTCTGATAACAGGTTGACGGTCGATACCGCGTCGTGGAGTACAGCGAGATAAAGAAAGAAACTTCGGAACTTCGTCGCCCGGATGGGAAGCTCGTGTTCGACGCGGGGAATATTTGCAATCATTATTTTACTGTAGATTTCCTGGGCGTGATTGCAAATCGGTACGAGGAGCAGCTGGACCTCCACGTGGCCAAGAAAAAGATTCCTTTCGTCGACGAGGAGGGAACGCGACACATTCCGACTGTCCCCAACGGCATAAAAATCGAGAAGTTTGTCTTCGACGTGTTCAAATTCGCGGAGAATTTTGTCGCTTGGCAAGTCGATCGCAAGAGCGAGTTCAGCCCTTTGAAAAATTCGGACTCCGCTGAGATGGACTGTCCGAGAACGACGAGGAACGACGTGCTCGCGCTGCACAAACAATGGTTACTGGATGCCGGCGCGGTTTTGGTCGACGGGGAAGTCGAAGTTTCTCCGTTGCTCTCGTACGCGGGCGAGAATTTGGAAGGGCTGGCGAAGGGAAAATCTTTCAACCACCCTGTTATTTTGGAGCCATAAAATGGAGTTGGCAATGTTGATATTTCATATTCTAAAGCAGATGTAAGATAGTTGAAGTAATTTTGTAACAGTCAAATTCTACGATTTACAGAATCGTTACGAAAACTGCGCAAAATTAGGAGATTATTGATTCGGCTCCGACCAATTATGTATAGAAAATGTTTATTTAGTGATGTAAGAAGTTATATCATTTTAATCAAATTCCGTTTGTACAAGCTACTTAATGATGTATATTTTATCTATCGTATAGTCGTTTTTACAACTATTTTCAACGATAATATTTTATAATAAACTGCCAAGTTACGAAAAGCTTTACTTTTTATTCATCGTACGTATCGAATTTTATTACATAATCTCATTTACATCCAATGAATACAATAGGAATACAATGAAAGCGAGTGTACATTTATCCTTCAAGGCACTAATAATGACTCGGTTGTATGCGAGGGCAGCATTGACTTTCGAGACACAATCGCCAGTTATCAATCACAAAACCCACTGATGAATGTTCGAACAATAGCAGTTATAAAAGAAAAAAAAGAATTGAAAAGAAGTGTGTTTACCACATCATGTACGCGCCGCTTCTACTTCGAGCAAGAGGATTCAGGCACAAACTGGTGAGCACGCGAACGGCTTCGCTCCCATCGTCTTTGGCATACAAAGTTCTTCTCTTGAAGCTCGTCCTTGTGACGTCGAACTCTCGACCCTTCTGCACCTGCACCCCAAGCGACCTAAAAGCCGGCAGGGTATTGACCCTTGTCCTTCTAAACGATGGATTTTTCAAAAAGCGTTTCTTCGGGAGCGAGGAACGCGTCGCGAATCTTTTCGTCCGGGTCTTCTCCATAGTTTCCCCGTGGTTCGATGCTCTTCGCCTCGGTTGCGTTCCACTGCGGTACCTGGAGTACCGGATCTCGTTCCCAGGAGTTCTGGAGATTTTGCAATCGGACCATGCCACCACGGGTAGACCACACGCGTTGTGCATCCCGACCAAAGGAACCCCGATCCTGTGCTTTTTCTGGGTTCTTTCCAGGAGCGCATCCTCGGCCGCGCCCCGACGCGCATTCTCCTCGTACGTGCTTATCTTCTGCACCACGTGACCCTTGTTGAAATCGCGCTTCTCGTCGCTGTCCAAATCGCCCTCGTGGCCGTTTTTTGCTGCGGGTAAAAAAGTGATTATAAAACGTGCTTCTTTTTTTGTACATTTTCGCCGTACCTGGTGGACGTTTACGAAAAGATCGTTGGCAATGGCGCATCGATTTATCGCAGACCATCAGATTTTCATTTCCGGGGTTCAGGGGAACTGTTTTGAGCAATCCTTGTTTGCGTCTTTCCGGCTCGGACACGAGGGTCTCGAACTGGCTTTGCGGGGGCAGAGATCGCCGCAGCGTCTCCATGTTCCTGGCGATGGAAGCGCGGTAGTCCTTGATCGGGATGTTCCGCGAAGCGTTCGTCGAATGTTCTTTATCGGCTTTCACTCGTTGGCATCTCCTGGGAAGAGGCAACTTTTTCCGCTCCTCGAAACTCACGTCCACCGCGCGCTCTTCGTACAGTTGGTCACTTCTTAGAATCTTCGCTTTCTTCTCGGCAGGGTCGCACCAGTCCTCGATAACGCCTCTTTCGTTCGTCATTATTTTCCTGTACTTGCCGAAAGGCGTCTTCGGGTCGGTCTGGGTCTCCTCGTTTTTCGTGATTTT
>JABFQM010004094.1:0-10212 GCA_022816865.1 Zelostemma sp. ZL-2020
AGGCGTTGCCTTTTCCCACATTTCAATTACGATTACGTCACGTAGGGCCGGCCCGGCGATGGGGCGCGCGATGACACGAGCCACGATCAGCCACGATCTCATGATACGCGATACGGGAATTTCGCTTCGTGCGAACTGATTCGCCAGGGCCGCCAATCTGCATATCGCCGCTGCCAAAATCGTTCAATTTCTTTCCCAGTTTTTCCTACAGAATCTTAAAAAACTTCGCGTACATTTCTGTACGAAAATTGTAACATTTATTACAGACTATAAATTTAAAAACTATTCTTTCCTATATAATTCCTATTTTTAAGTCTTTTCGCACTGAAAAGACTTGACAATTAAAGAACTTTTATACGTTCTTAAAGATCGAAACGGATGCATTTTTATTCTTCAAAATATCCATTGGATAAAAAATTGTTTCAGTCCTCGATTTCCACGCTTTTCCGTGCATTAGACAGCCAGGAAACTCTGGAATGCAATTAAACTGTGAAAAAATGGCCGACGATCATAATTTTGCATCGCCTTAATCGCGTTCCCAAGCTCCGATGACCTCAATAACATTCGGTAGTCTCAACTTTTCGCCGTGACAAACTTTTTCAACTTCGTTTGTTTCTTTTTTTTTACTCGGGGACAAGTTTTCAGACCCGTCAAGCTAGGGACGAGGCTTCGAAGAGGATCGGGGTGTTCCTGAACTTTTTATAGGCCGACAGGGACCGTCTGCGGCGCAAAGTTACCCGGGGATTGAACTTGTTGACAACAATGGCTCGTTTTTAACCGCTTGAATATTTAAAGCTCCCAAGTTTCGTCGCTCGAACACTAATTAATTTCAATCCCTCGCGAAAGCCATGATGATAACATCGATCTTTCCGCTTCAATCGTGGTTTATCCGTGTTGTAAATCTACGATTCGTCAAAGGCTTTTTTCCTCGAGCACGATCGAAACGCATTTTTCCGAGTCAGTGAAGCTGGATTGAAACGGTTCGACGACGATCGGTAAGCAGGGCTCGTTCCTTCCACTCTGCTGATGAGTAAAAAAGTACAAGAGCGAGATGGAAAGGACGGGAAGAAAGTATTCGAACGGAGAAAATGGAAAAAGGAGGATAAGTTTCTGGATTTCGAAGTACTAACTCCGTTTACTCGAACGCACGAGCTGCGATTCCGAGGTGCGTCCCAGCGGGCCCTTACGTTCGTTGAAGGAATGACCGTACGCTCGTTCTCCCGGGACGCGCATCGTTTCATTTGTCCAACGTCCGAGCGCAAACACTTCCATTCTACTTTATCACAATACGCCGTCGCCGCCGTGCTCGCATCATTTGAATATTGAAATTTTCTTTTGCCCAGATCTAAGAAAAATATAGATAAAATGGGAACACGCGTATAGTTCCCATCGCGTTTCATGCAAAGCATATTACCTTTCTGACTGACAGTCGCATTGTTCGCGTAAAACCGGCGGAATACGAATAATTTCGCCGTGCTTCTATATTGTTTCCTACGAAAACGGTCGATTTTTTGCTTTTGAGAAAGTATAGTCCCGATATAGCGATAAATTTCAAGTTATAAACGGATCGTTTTATTGCATTTTCAACAAACTAAATTCATGAATATGAAATAAAAATCGTAAGGCACTTCAAAATTGATCTAATAATTAAAAAGCACCCACTTTTCAAAATTCGAAACTGAGTTGAAAATTGGGATCGATTTTCATAGCGGGAAAAAGTTTAAAGTTGTTCAAAAAATGTATCGATTTTTTTCTTCGATTCGTCTCTACTTTACGCCGCTGTATTTAAAAACCTATAGACCCTATGTAAAAAATGTTCATACACAAGTTGTAGAGACTGACCTCCTCTGCAATACTGATAATAACTATTTTAATCGCACGGATCACCGAAACTGAAATATTGTGCAAAAACTTTGTTTCGACGTCATTTGGACGCCGAAAACTTGGGATTTTCATAAAGATAGCTTTTTGCAAGATAAATTGACTGGACTAAAAAACTAGAAATAATACCAAGTTAAAGCGTTCATCGGGAAAGCCATATCATTGAGCAAAAATCATCGCGGAATGCGAAACGCTGTTAACTTCGCGTTAGCGCGAAAGTTACGAATTCCATGCGAAGCGTGCGTCGTCTTATTACCATCTTTGCCGGCGCTATCGGGGCAATATGCGGGTGCGTGTTAAGTACACAGGAATGACAAACAAGTCGACAAATATCTGCAGGTTTACCTTCCCCTTGCGGCTAGGGTTGGGGCGGGGGCGACGGGCGGTGGGGCGTTGACGGTCGATGCAGGCGAGCAGCGGCGAGACTGGGCGAAACAAGGTAATCGTCTCGGAACACGCGTGATGACGCGATAAGCGGTCAAATCGGAAGTGTATCGTCGTCATGGAGATTGGATTACGCTGATCCGCCGAGCGCCGTTAGTGTTAACTCCGGAGAAAAATAGCGAACAAAAGCAGGGGATGATATACGAGGGCGGGTAAAACGCGACGCCCCGAAACGAGAAAGTCGATCCGATGCTGCCGGCCAACGAAAAGAACGAGGCTGCCGTTCACGGACCGTAATAGAAAACTTTAAATAACAACGGATGGCGACATTATCGGACGCTGGATTATTTACGAAACGAATGATCGATGCACCGTTTTCAGCCACGCTTTTCGACGCGAAATAGAACTTGACCGGAAAATTTCATTCTTTTTTTTATCCCTTACTTTATCCGTTTCGTATTCATGTTCAATCAAGACTTTTCGATCCCTGGTGAAATGTACGAGAATTTTTCTATATTTTACCGAGCTAAAAAGGATATCGATGTTTCTACTGGGATATTAAAAAGTCTCTAAAGGCTCTTTTTGTAGCTATGTTTTGTTTCGCGATTAAATATGGTTGAATCGAATGGGTTTGATGAAATGAAAGTCTTTTTCTTTTAATTGTAGACAATATTCCGGAAAAATACGGATTCCCGATGTAATGTATAAGAGTACTACGAATTAATGTTAACATTGACAGCAGATGTGGCATTACAGTTTCCGGCAGAACTTTTCAGGAAGCTGTTTTCTACTCAAATCGGAAACAATGATTTGAATACTTACTTATAAATCATATCAACGTGGGATAGAATTGAAACTCGAATTGGTGGAAACTGTCGAAGTGAAATTCAACAACGGGAAATCTCATTCGTGGCGTAGATAGCTTGTTTCATGGAATGACCAGCGGGGCATTTATTGGCTTCTAAAAGGCTCGAGGAGCAAACTTTCGGGGAATGGTATAAGATATCGAGGAAATGGTCCTCGCGATTGTATCTGCAGCTGAGCTTTTCGCCCCCGTTCGACGCGTCGTAGCTTTCCATTAGCGAAAAACTCACACGCGAGTGACGCTCGATCGTCCGGCGCGATCTTAATTCCAAATCCCCAATCCCCGCGTGACAATGAAATCTCGCGTTCCATTTTTCCCATTGACTTTTGTCCGCGAGAACGGCGATAACGGACGGAGCTAAAAGTATTTGCTCGATCGAACGAAATTAATATTCGAACGCTCTTCTGTGCATCGGATTAAACTCAAACTCTGTTTGATTGAATGCGATTCTGCAACGCTGCATGCGCTCCACGTTACAAACGCTCCCGCAAAAGCATTTGATCAACCTCGGAGTAATTGTTCAACATTGACAATCTCCCGAAACACACATTTCAGACTGATAATTTGATCAGCAGCCCGGACGCATTATTCGATTTCGGTCGACATTCTGATTTTGCTTGTCATTCGCTTTGATCTCATTACACCGCTCGCAAAACGACTCTTCATACGATCTTTCGGTTTTATCAACGCTACTCGAATATTCATACAGTCAATTTCGCCGATAAGTTGCTCTCTAAATTTTGATATCGATAGGATTTTCATTTCTCCTTGACTTTTCCAGCTTGTACAGCAACGGAAAATTAAAACTCAATGTTTCAAATCATTATTAAAATTTTTACACAATTTCAGCATTTTCTAGCATAATATCTACATCGCAAGAATTGGTACAAAAGTAAAAAAACGCAACTTTGTTCCAGATTAAAAATCATAAATCAAAAGCTACATTTGAAGATTCAAGTTTTGCTTCCCGGACACCACAAAATCATACTATGAATTATTAACGAAAAAGATGGAATCCATCAGTAAATTATGTAATTCCCATAAAATGAAAGCTATGCATGGCGCATGCCATGTAAATATGCGCGAAATTTGTCAATTTCTATATTTGCGAAGGCTCCATTTCTTCAGAGTTTCCGGCGGCGCAGAGGGAGCGACAAATCCCATCGAGCTCGTTTCGACCTCTCATGAATCTCCGTTGCTGCGAGGCAAGCGAGAGTAAAAAAGAAAACCATCGACTAAACTGCCCCGTAACGCTCTTTAAGGGTTCCTTAAAACGAAATCGAGAGCAAGCCTGGTCCCGGATTGGATGCTCCTGGAAAGTGGCATTGGAAAAACGGGCGAGCAGAAAGAAAAGGAATCATTTCGAAATGAGAGCGCGAGAAGCGTCTTGAAACATCGCGCGAGATAACCGCCGCGAAACATGCTAACGCCTCCGACGAAATGTTCTCCAACGAGCAGCTAACGAAAACGCATGCCTTCCTGCAACGCTTATTCCACGCTGTAAAAAACTCCGCGTTAAAATTACCCGCGAAAAAACTGTACGAATTCGCAGAAATAATCTTTCTTCCACGGGAAACTTGAGAGAAAAAGAAAACGAGGTGGCAATTATTTTAAAAGAATCGATATCGATGCAGCGCCCTCGTTCCGCTGTAAAAGCATCCCTTGTCTCGTGAATATCGAAGCCAGATATATCGGAAAGCGACTCCTGACGTTTTATTGTGCTCTTTTTTAATCGCTGGAAAGTTTCCCGAGTCCGTTTTCCACGTGAGATCCGTTGCTTTAGCCGGGAAATGGTCTCCGAGTCGAAACAATCGACGGGTCAGACCTCGCCGGAAGCAGAAACGGCGGTAGCGGCAGCACGGAGAATCCAAGGGTGAAATGGCAAGCTCCGGAAGATCACGACGACCCGAGTAAATTCGTATTACAGCCCGTTTCGCTTGAACGACGTCACGGCTGCGCTCGTGCGCCTTTTCCTCGCTCCGATTCGTCCCTTTTCCATCGATGCTGGACGCTAAACATCTTGAACGTCGGCGGGTCTTAATACGTAATGACGATCGAAACGCTATTTTCGCAGTGACAGTTTTCAACGACGCTGCTGCATTTGTCTCGATTCATTTTTTTAAAAGCCAATACCGTAATCGAAGAAATTGTCAATATCGGAAAGTTGCAATCAGGAAACAAGAGCGAATTTTCAAATAAATTCCGTTGTGTTAATACTGGCTCAACGCCAAACGCAGAGAAAACAAATAGAAGATGAAAATGTACTCGACTTTTTTTACCGTTAATTTCGAATGTACTTTTATGAAGTACGGAATGTGATTTTCAGCGCCTTCGACTCGGAAACTTAACCCGAATGACGCTAACGTCGACACGCCAACTTTTCTAATTGAGGGGAAGTCGGATTCTTACGCTCTTTAGAATTCTTTGGGAATTTGAATGAGCCGCTTGGTTGGGAAACAAACCTAGATCCTCTCGCGCTGGTGATGTCTGACGAAACTCTGGATTTTCTACTTGATGAAATGAACGGTTCGCTAACTCTCTCCGATTTAAAATTAACAAGAAATAAAAATACAACGGATAATAATAATCATGCAATTTCGTAATTGTACCACTCCCCAGAAAAAACTCCGAAAGCACTAAGCAATGCGGAGAAAAGCAAGACTTTTTGCTCCCAGACATCTTCGATTTCCAAGACGGACGTGGCGAGACATTTATTCGCGGGGAATTTTATCGCTGCGGCTACGACGCCGCCGCGATAAAATTACCTCTCTCCGGGTATGCACGCTAGCCAAAAATAATACAGGCGATGCCGTCGGCGTAACAACGTTATATACGAAAGGTATTCTTTCATATTCGAGAGCGCCGCATTGCCCGAGAAACTCGAGTCCGCGGTGACGGCGTAAGTGAGCGAAGGTGCCGGAGTAATAGCCTGAGGCAGCGGCGGGAGAAGATGAAACACAGAGAAAGGAAGTGGATACACATACACGCCTCATATTTTAGGGCCGACGAGGCTTCCCTGGAATACGAAGAAGCGTTACGTACGATAAAAAGATTACGCCGCGGTCACGTTCGTCTCAGCCATTCTCATACTTGCGAAATACATATGAAAATGCTTCGGCGCCGCCACGGGAGTGTCGAACGTTTTCGTCGGAATAATAATGAGCGTTTCCGAGGGCGATCACGCTCTCCAAAGTCACCGAGCCGTCTCAGACCTCAACTGGATTCGTAATCCTCTTAGGGAAGGCTGGGCAAAGTATTTTTCCCAGGGAAAAAAAATAATTTTCTTCGCTTTTCATTCCCTTGCCTCCTTCCCCTTCCACACGCACACCCGCGCGAAACGAATATTATCGGGTTAAAATTGGTGAGAATAATTAAAGGGGATAATGTCGCAGTAAAAGTTCGACGGAATAGTCGGGCAAATTAACGAATGAACCTGACGCGTTCATTCGATCGCGAGGAATATTTTATTACAAAATTTTTATTCGAGTAACGACGCGAGAGTTCATTTAAACGTGATTTTGTTTGCCGCACTAACAGATAGCCCAGACAGTAAAATCGCCTATTTTTCTCCGCCAATGGGAAAAGGAAATCACGCGTGAATGGCTTAACGACGACCTCGTTTCCGGCACGGGATTATTATTTTCTCTCGTTACTCTTGGAGGAAACGCGATTCGTTAAAAATTCCGTGAATCGCCCGGCGTTTATTTTCTTTCGCCGCTCCAACTCTTTCGTTACAATTAAACCGGTTTACATTTGTTCACGGGATACATTTCGCGCGAGTGCTTTCGTCATTAAACAAGCCCAGCCTTCGTAATACTACTTTTCAATAAAACAGCGAAGGGAGGAACTTTTTTTTTTTTCATTATCATGGCTTCGCCTGTCATCCCACAATTTTTCAATTACATAATTCCGGAAAATAACGAATTCAATTGTGCCGTACCAAAATTACATTTTCAAAGGTTTCACTTTTCGCTTTAAAAGCGTGCACGTAATGAAAAACAATGTCAATGATTGCGCTCGATGGCACATTTGCAGCTGTCGAAATTGAACAAATAGGAAAACGAATCAAACGCGCATTTCCCGGGGACGCGATCACAGCGACACTTAACTTAATGAGCAATTAACGGTGCATCGATTTAAAACATTTCGGCCGCGTTTTCACTTAACGCCGAGACTTTGTGAAGCTGAAATTGTCGCTGCTATTAAATTATTAGAAGATATGAAAATTGCTCGAGCGCGTCCTTCAGTTTCGATGAACGAGAACGAGCGGAAACAAAGGGAATTACGGTATCGCGCTCTCGACCGCGAGGAGTGTTTCCACGACGCCTCGTGATAACGCGACACTCGAGCCAGCAACCGAAATTTCCTTGCCGTCTCAACGTTTCCATCTAATTGTCGGATTGGATAAAATTCAACAGGGGTGATTGATGTCTTTATTAAAGGGGAGAAAATAACGTGCGGAGCACTGGAAACTTTACTTTGCGATAATTAAGGTTCAAGGGGAGATACGTTGTATGCACTTTTGTCAAGAACATTTTGCGCCTCGGCCGGCTTTGCCGTATTATCGCTGACATTTGCATATGCCCCGTACACGAGACATTTATACCACGTGTTATCAGACATAACATAATTGAAGGCATGTGACTTGCGAGAGGTGTATAATTAAAAATGAGACATTGAAAACATTGCGGTTACGATGGAATTTCGATCGATATTTCGAACGATGGAGCTTTGATTAATTAATGGAACATTTCGAACGATATTCTAAACTGTGCGAATTGAAGCATTGTTTTGAAAACTACTGTTCTTCAAACAAACACGGAGTTTTTTTCATTCTTTATTATTTTTAGCGTTTTCGCAGCGAATTATTTTCGTGTTTGGATATTCGTGGAGGAGTATAGTCTTTGAATGGTCAGACAGAAGAAGGGTTTTAAACAAGTTAGAAAATTGAGGATTTTTTTACCAATTTTGATTGAATTGGTTTCATTTTATTTTCATTTTTTCGGCTTTTATAAGACACAAAGACATAATATAAATAAAGGCACGTCACTTGCCAGAATAATAATATAGTTGCCAATAAAACATTGAAAACACTATATTTATTTGAAAACTCGAAACAAAAATGTAATTCTCGATACAATAATATTTGAGCAAGTGATACAGTCCTCGTATGGTCAGACACATTCGAACGCCGATTAAAAAACTGAAGATTTTTTAACGATTCTAATTAAATAGGTTTACGTTTCTTTTCTCTTTTTTCCAACGTTTATAGAACGTGTTATCAGACATGAAGAGATAACATGATTAAAGGCATGTGACTTGAGGGAAATATAATTAAAAATCAGACAGTGAAGGGGATCGCAGTAATGATGGAATTTCGCTCGATACTTCGAACGTTAGAGCTTTGAATAATTTATTGAAATTTTCAAACACTCCAGATTATTCAAGTTTTATAAAAAGTGAACGAAAAACGCAGCTTTTAGAGCATCGTTCAATTTATGAATAGACTTTTCGAGAGGGAATTTTCGAGTTCAGGAATTGGCGCAAGTGATGCAATATTTGTTTAGTCAAACACCGAAAAGCTTTAACGCCGATTGAAAAAGTGGTTCTCGATGTGTTATCAACAATGAAAAATTGACTCGTAAAAAAACATTCAATTTTCAAGAAGCATAACTAATGTACTAAATTGCAGTTACGATGACATTTCTGTTTTAATAATAATCGAAAAACTGGGGTCCTCGAAGTACGGAATATTTTCGTAACAAATGATTTCCAAGTTCGAAGACTCGCACAAGTAGTGCAGCCCCTGATTGGTCAGACAAAAAAGGCTTTTAGCGCCGATTGCGAGACTCTTAAAAAATTAACGACAATCAAGGAAAAAGCGGCTGATCGGAAAGATTTTTCAACGATTCCAATCGAATCAGTTCACTTTTCTTCCCATCGTTCGTTGCTTAACGAAAATTAACGAGAATTCGCGCTGCTTCTGGGTGAATGGAACAAGTTAAAGTTGAGATAGCGTTGCGTTGCACGAAACATTTTCTCCCGATTCTTAAAGCGAAAAACGTTTTCCACTGCGCGCAGTATCGTTACCTCGAAAATGCAATTTTCCGAAACATTGTTTCGATCGAAAAATTCGGCAATGAAAAATTATTTTCCAGGAACGTGGAGAAAAAAACTTACCCAAAATCTCCGTGCTATCAACGGCGTGAGCGGCGAGCTTGCAGAGTCCCAAAAAGAGCACTGCACTCCACATGTTTCCAACGCCCTCGGCCGGTATTCACTTCCCAATCTCAGTCGAAACGCGAACTCCCTCCTGCGGATTCTTCAGCTTTTCAATAATCGAGCGCTGAAGCGACGAGCGGGCCCAATCACGAGCTTTTCCATCACGCTAAAATCCGAGCGCGAGCGTTCGTCTCGTCGATCACCGGCTCGAGTGTGTTTTTTCCTCGAATCCCCAAAGCACTTTTCACTGCACTGCACTTTTACCGAAAACCTTCGACTTTTATCTCGGAACCCGCGCGGCAAGTCCATACGTTATTGAAGAAGTTTCAACGGCAACTCGGAACCAGTTGCTCCCCGAATCGGTTGAGATCGGCGCGATTGCGAACGATCATATCGCCGCGACACCACAAATATCCCGAGCGAATTTTCCCGCACTTTTCGCGGCGTGCCAATGACTGACATCCCTTCATTTTGGTCTCGGCATTGCAGCGCCACGTGCTCCGAAATTTTTTTACGAATATCAATTTCAAGAGGAAAATGAGAGGATTACGCGAGCATTTTTTGTATTGAATTTTTTTAGGGCTTTGGATTTTTTTTGCTTTTAACTGATGATGGATTTTGTCTAGGAGATTCTTGTTACTTATAAAGGATTGCAAAGGTTTTGGAAGTAATCGCAGGGCTCGGGCAATTTGTAATTTGACAGGTACAGAAAATTGTTGGCGTACAAGTAATAGAGGTTGACAAAGAGTTCCAGTCTGGATTCGTCGCGCAAATTGTGGAGAGAGGTATTCGCAAGTTAGACGGATGGCTTTTCGATGTAAATCGCCACAGCGCACCAGCAGTCGCCGCATAAGATGATT
>JABFQM010004095.1:0-10209 GCA_022816865.1 Zelostemma sp. ZL-2020
ATTTTTCCGGGTACCGGCCAGAAACTGATTTATCGGCAGTTTTTGTGAAAGAGATTTTTTTTTCGTCCAATTCTCCTAATAATTCGTTTTGTGACTCGTACGGTGCGTACAAATAGTATCCCGATGTGTTTTTTCGAATCTGTGATGGTCTTTAAGCCGCAATTTTTCCGGGTAACGGCCAGAAACTGATTTTTCGGCAGTTTTTTAAGAGAGATTTTTTTTTCGTCCATTTCTTATAATAATTCGGTCTGTGACTCGTACGGTGCGTACGAATAGTATCCCGATGTGTTTATTCGAATCCGTGATGGTCATTGAAGCCGCTTTTTTGCCGGGTACCGGCCAGAAACTGATTTTACGGCAGTTTTTTGAGAGAGATTTTTTCTTCGTCCAAATCTCCTAATAATTCGGTCTGTGACTCGTACGGTGCGTACAAATAGTATCCTGATGTGTTTATCCGAATCCGTGATGGTCAATAAAGCTGCTATTTTGCCGGGTACCGGCCAGAAACTGATTTTACGGCACTTTTTGAGAGAAATTTTTTTTTCGTCCAAATCTCCTAATTCGTTAAAATTCGTTAAAACCGCAATTTCATGTACGATATAAGACTAACTATTCAACTGTAAACATCAGTGTACTGAGAAAATTTGCCTAGTCAATTGCTCGTGATAAACTATTGCCAAAATGGATTATACCAAGTTTCTCGCCAAAGCCGTCAGCAGACGAAAACCCAATCTCATCCGTGAACTAGGTAAGTTCCGATTGAATTAATTCAAATCTTTGGTTCTCATCGGCTCAATTTTTCAGACGACGATTATATGCGCGATCCTAAGGCGATTTTTCTTGCGGGAGGTTTGCCGAACACCGCGACGTTTCCCTACAAAGAAATAAACGTGAAGTACAAAGACGGAAGCGAAATGAAGTTGCAAGGTCACGACCTTGCCACGTCCTTGCAATACGGCCCTTCCCAAGGGTAAATGAAATGAAAATAATCGCGAAATTGAGGATTTACAGAATGCATTTTCCACAGGCATTTGCCGCTTTTAGAAGTCTGGAGAAATTTTCAAAAAAAGCACCATTCCCCGCCGAACAATTTCTGGGACGTCGCGTTCACCACCGGGTGTCAGGACGCGTGTGACAAAGTTTTTGTAATGCTCATTGACGAGGGGCAACCGGTCATGGTTCAATCGCCGGCGTATACCGGAACATTAGGGGCGGTGAGTCACTAAAACTGGAACAATTACTATTATAAACATGAATAATTACCAAAAAAAGATAAATATGTTTCTTCCCTTCAAGCTCCGTTCTACCAGCCCGGATTTCATAAAGATCGATCAGGACGTGGACTGCATCGTTTCCGAACACATCTCGAAAGTTTGCGAAGCTCGGCTGAAAACGAAGAAACCCTTGCCGAAGGTAAAACGATGATGATTCGAAAGTTCAGGCGAATACTTTTAACAATTTTTCCAGCTTTTGTATGTTAATCCAACCGGGGTGAATCCAACAGGAACGGTTTTAACGAACGAAAGAAAAAGGGAAATCTACGAGCTAGCGAGAAAGTACGATTTCCTGATCTTGGAAGACGACCCTTGTTATTTCCTTCATTTCCTGGAGGAGCAACCAATCTCGTTTTTCTCGCTGGATACTGAAGGTCGCGTCATCAGGTTCGACTCCTTCAGCAAAATTCTGAGTTCAGGGCTCAGACTCGGTAGTATCAGTGCCCCAAAAGTCATCATAGATAAATTAACCTTGCACATCCAGCACACGAATTTACATGCTTCATCTCTATCTCAGGTACTGCATCATTGTTATCTTTGAAATGAGTTTTCGAGCGTGAACGAATTGATTTGATCTCTGCAGATGTTACTGTACAAACTTCTGACCTCCTGGAGCGATGAAGCATTGAATGAACACTTGAAAGGAGTGCGCATGTTTTATAAGAAAAGACGGGATGCGACGATGGAATTGTTGAAAAAGCATTTAACAGGTATAGCTATAGTTTTCGGGAATTTGATGATTATAATTTCACGATAAATTTATTCTTTTTTCTAGGTTTAGCAGAGTGGACGGAACCAAAAGGTGGCATGTTCGCGTGGGTAAAAGTAACAGCTGTAGATGACGTTTACGATTTGGTAATGGAAGATTGTAGAGTAGCAGGGCTTCTGCTTTTACCTGGTACAGCTTTCGATTACGACTCAAGCAAAAGCACTCAATACGTAAGATTGGGTTACAGTTACGCCACGGTCGAAGAAATCGACAAGGTAAAAACCGAATCGGAATATTAAAAAAAGAACAGACTGATTAATCTTTTTCATTCCAGGGCCTTCCCATTCTGACGTCTTGCATCAAGCAGAGAGCTTCTAAAAAGAACAACTCTACAAAATGAAATTAAAAATGTATTACAATGTTTTTGCACGTAATTAATTTTATTGTCTTCGTAATTACAAGATGAAAAGTCAATAAACGGAACTGATTCGTCTACAAGATTATCGCTTGCATTTCGATCTACCACATGGAAATTTATTAAACTTCGAAAAAGAAATTTTTTCGGAAATTTTTTATCCCTGATTTTAAAGGAAAATTATTGTCCGAGATATGCCTTACCGCTGCTTTACGATGCTTTTTGAAGTGATGTAGATGAAATGGATAAAGTATGAACTCGCTTTAATTTTTAACAATTGATAAGAGTTGAATGACACTGGGTAATACGATTTAGGAAAAAGTTATTGATTCTCATCGAAATCATTATCCATTTCGTGAAAAAGTCTAAATGTAAAGTAGAGAAAACGGATCGAAAACTATTTTTGAAAAAACATGACGTGCGGTAAGTTATGTTGAAGCAATTGTCAAGCATCGTAACTGGAAAAGAAAAGTTTTCGAAAATTCATTTGCCGGAATTCTTTGGTGATAAATGTTGGAAACTCGGTCCGATAAAACTGTTTAAATAGTTGCGTACTTTTTCAGATCACGTTGCTTGACAATTATTGCTTCGTAAATTTCCCGCTCGATATATTTTTTAACCGATTTTTCGGGGAAACAGAACTATAATTGGAAGAGAAAGAACATTTTCCTGGAGTCAGGGACATACTTTCATCGTTCAATAGCTTATCGATCGTACTTGATAAATATATAAATTACGAAAATAACACAACAAATGATGGATAATTGATTAATTTTTAAATAGTTTCTCGATGTACTTCTTTGAAAAATTGATATTCCGACAATGGTATTGGTAGAACGAGGCAATAATTGATAACGTATCGCTCTTCAATGGTTGATCACTTGACATTACAGTTTCAAAAACAAAGTTTTAATTACGTGAACTTCATGAGCTATTAAACGTTAAAATATCTAATGTCTCTGATCACTACATCAAAAACTGAAGGTCTACCTGATAAATTTTCGACCAATCACATCGCGCCGAATCCTCTCTCGAGCATGCGCTCCGTCAATTATGCTTTTCGAAAGCACCATTTCGTGGACGATAAAAAGCTACGCCTGAAAATAAAATCATCAGTGTACTCGAAAAATTCTCCGAGTCATCTACTCGTGACAAACTATTTCCAAAATGGATTATACCAAGTTTTTCACCAAAGTCGTCAGCAGACGAGAACCCCTTCTCATCCGTGAACTGGGTAAGTGCCCATGAAAGAAATTCGAATTTTTGGGTATCATAGACTCGATTTTTCAGGCCAAGCTTGGCAGCGCAATCCGCAGGCGATTTTTCTTGCGGAAGGTATACCAAACGCCTCGACGTTTCTCTACAAAGAAATAAGCGTGACGTACAAGGACGGAAGCGAAATGAAGTTGCAGGGCCACGACCTTGTCATGTCCTTGCAATACGGTCCTTCCGAAGGGTGAATATAATGAAAACGATCGTAAAATTAGACTTTCCCGAATGCCTTTTTACAGGCAATTACCGCTTTTGGAAGCCTGGAGGAATTTTCAGAAAAAGCACCATTCCCCGCCGAACAATTTTTGGGACGTCACGTTCACCACCGGGTCTACAGACGCGTGTAATAAAATTTTCGAGATGTTCATCGGTGAGGGACAACCGGTCATGGTTCAAACTCCAACTCATGCCTTAACTTTGAAGACAGTGAGTCATTAGAACTGGAATAATAACTTTCATAAGTATTAATGTATTTCGAAGACAAATACATACTTGGCTCTCTTTTAAGCTCCGTTCTACCAGTCCAGATTTCATAAAGATCGATCAGGACGAGGACGGCATCGTTCCCGAACTCATCTCGAAAGTTTGCGAAGCTCGGCTGAAACTGAACAAACCCTTGCCGAAGGTAAAATGAAAATGTTTTGGAAGTTCGGGTGAATACTTTCAACGATCGTTCCAGCTTTTGTACGTGAATCCAACGGGGGCGATACCAACGGGTACGGATTTAACGACTGAAAGGAAAAGGGAAATCTACGAGCTGGCGAAAAAGTACGATTTCCTGATCTTCGAAGACGACCCTTTTCATTTCCTCCATTTCCCGGAGGAGCGACCAATCTCGTTTTTCTCGCTGGATACTGAAGGTCGTGTTATCAGGAGCGACCACTTCGTCCCAATTATGAGTTCGGGGCTCCGAATCGGAAGCATCAGTGCCCCAAAAGTCATCGTGGAGAAATTAACCTTGCACATCCAGCAAACGAATTTACATGCTTCGTCTTTATCTCAGGTACTGCATCCTTGTTATCTTTGGAATGAGTTTTCACGCGTCTACAAATTGATTTGATCTCTGCAGATGTTGCTGTACAAATTTCTGACATCCTGGAGCGATGAAGCATTGAATGAACACCTAAAAGAAATACGAATGTTTTATAAGAGTAAACGGGATGCGACGATGGAATTGTTGAAAAAGCATTTAACAGGTATTGCTCGTTTCCGGAAATTTTATGATTCGAATTTCACGGTTAATTCATGCTTTATTCTAGGTTTAGCAGAGTGGACGGAACCAAAAGGTGGCTTTTGCGTGTGGGTGAAAATAACAGCTGTAGATGACGTTTACGATTTGGCAATGGAGGATTGTAAATCAGCAGGGGTTCTGCTTTTACCCGGTACAGCTTACGATTACTACTCGAGCAAAAACACTCAATACGTAGGAGTGTTTTACAGTTACGCCACGGTCGAAGAAATCGACAAGGTAAAATCCCAATCAAAATATTGAAAAAAGAATAGACTGATAATCTTTTTCATTCCTAGGGTCTTTCCATTCTGACGTCTTGTATCAAACAGAGAGCTGCCAAAATAACAACGTTGTGAAAACACTATTTTATTTATATGCACTTAATTAATCTTTTAGTCTTTGTTATCACATGATCATAATGTATGTAAATTCGAGTAGCGCATCCAAAACATCAGATAGGATCAAGTGCATTTTCAACGTCTCCAAAATAATTGAATGTTCAAATTTAGAAGTTTCACTATACCATACGATGTTCAGTTTTCCAATGAAGCGCTACTTTATCATGCCTTTCAAAGACTCTTATCGCTCATATTCATTACACATTGACGAGACAAGAAATTGTCGCCATTGAAACTTTTTATGAGGCTAAAATGGTCAATAATTTTGAATTTAGGAAACGTACAGATTGAACACTTGTACATCACAGTTATAATGTAACATCGAGAAAATTTTCATAAAATTAAATAACCCAAATCATACTCTTCAGTCTTACTCTTTCGAACCACCTCTCTCGCACAGTTGGGTTACTGAAAAAAAATGTCCGACATTTTTTATGGGAAATTGTTTCCTTCTAGTAATAGAATTGGGGAATGATTCGAAAAGAATTTTTCGGGTGTAAAACTCTTATTGGTAGAGAAAGAACATTTTCCTGAGGTCGGTGACAAACTTTAATCGTTCAATATGGCTTATCAATAATACTTAATCAATTATCAATTTTTGAAAGCGGAACAACAAGTGGAAAAACAATTCATTGGATTTTTAATTGTTTCTTAAGTTCCTTCTTTTAGTAATCAATATTTTGACGATAGTTTTAGTCGAAAGTCAATGAACGGGACTGATTCGTCAACAAGATTAACGCTTGCTTGCGAACTTCGAAACATAAATATGATCAGAGCTTTCTATCCCTGTTCTCCATGGTTTCAAACAAGGAGAATCATTATCCGAGATGTGCCTAGCCGATGCTTTACGATGCTCTTTGAACCTCATGTAAATTTTAACAGGTTCAACACTCTTGGTATGAACTCTCATTAATTTCAAAGAATTGATAAGAGTTGAATGACACTGGGAATTAATACAATTTGGGAAGAGGTTATCAATTCTCATCGGAATTAATATCCATTTTGTCGAAAAGTCTAATTGAAAAGTAAAAAGTGTCGCTAAAGCAATTCTCAAGCATCGTAAACAAGAAACAAAAATTTAAAAAAATTCATTCGTTGGAATTCTTTGGTAACAAATGTTGGAAACTCCGTTTGATAAAACTGTTTGGAGAATCCGTTTGAATAGTTGCGTACTTTTCCAGATCACGTTACTTGAAAATTATTGCTTCATGCATTTCCTGCTCAATATATTTTTTGACCAATTTTTCGAGGGAAAAAAAACTCTAATTGGAAGAGAAAGAACATTTACTTGCATCTATTAGAATGTAATTTATTTTATTGTCTTCGTAATTACAAGATAAAAATGTATGTAAATGAAAAGTCAATAAACGGAACTGATTCGTCCACAAGATTATTGCTCGATTTATTCATTGATTCATTTATTTTTTCATTTATTTATTGTCAAAATTTCAACAGGTTATGAAACTCAATAATAGGACTACATAATGAAACAAAATGATAATTACATGGCGCTTTTAAAAAAGCAACATACAAAACCGAAACACAACTTATAATTAATGAATTAAAATAAACTTAATATTCTGAATTTCGAAAAAAAAAGAATAAACTTAATGCCACTAAACTGCAAATATTCTGTAACATAATCCGAAACACTTGATGCGAATAAAAATAATGAAACAAATAATTAATCGATGTCCTTTTTTATAAGCATTACAAAAGCTGTTATATTGCTTGCAAATAGTATTCATCGGCGATTTTTGAATTAACGGAAAATAAGGCGTGGGTTAATAAAATACATTGTGATTTCGAGAAGCAAGACGGGGTGCAAAAATTGCATGAGTCGAAAACAAACATGAAGAATCAATGAATTAGACCATGTCACGGTTTCTAGACTTTCACGGTTTCTAACAATGGCGATGTACCGCACCGATGCTTTTCGATGCTTTTTGAAGTAATGTTAATTGAAAAGATTAAACAGTTACAATACAAACTCTCATTAATTTCTAACAATCGTTAGGAGTTCGATGACACTAGAAAATACAATTCGGGAAGAATTCAATAATTCACATCAAAATTAATGACCATTTCGTCGAAAAATCTAATCAAAAAGTCGGAACAACAGATCGAAATCTATTTTTGAAAGACAGAACGAGCAGGAGATTTTACAAGGGCAATTGTCAAGCAACGTAATCAGGAAAAAAAATATAGGAAAATTCGTTCGCTAAAATTTTTTAGTGAAAAATGTTGAAAACTCGGTTTGATGAAATTGTTTGGGGAATCCGTTTGAATAGTTGCGCACTTTTTATTGTTTCAGAAGTTTTCTGCTCGATATATTTTTGAACCAATTTTTCGGTGAAAAAAAACTATTATCGGTAGAAAAATAACATTTCCCTGGGTTCAGTGACATACTATTATCGTTCAATAGCTTTTCAATCGGACTTGATTAATATTTAGATTTCAAGAGTGGCATAAGTAATGAACATATGATTGAATTTTGAACTGTTTCTTGAGTTGCTTCCTTGAGTAATTGATATTCCGAGGACAGTTTTGGAAGAATGAGATAATACTTAGGAAGTTTCTCCCTTTCAAAATCCAATCAAAGGTTACTTACTTGACGTTCCAGGTTCAAAAAGAGAGATTCAATCACGTGCAATTTATAAGCTATTAAACATCGAAATATCTGATGTCTCTGATCATTACATCGAGAACTGAAAGTCTATTTGACGAATTTTTGACCAATCACATCGCGCAACATCCCCTCTCGAGCGTGCACTCCGTCGATTATGCTTTTCGAAAGCGCGACTTCGTGCATCATAAAAAGCCAGGCCCGAAAATAAAATCATCAGTGTACTCGAAAAATTTTCCAAGTCTTCTACTCGTGACGAACTATTTACAAAATATATTATACCAAGATTTTCACTTCTCATACGTGAACTGGGTAAGTGCCAAAGAAATAAATTCAAATCTCTGGTTTTTATAGACTCGATTTTTCAGCCGAAGCTTAGAAGCGCAATCTTTTGCGATTTTTTTTTGCGGAAGGTTTACCAAACGCCTCGACGTTTCCCTACAGAGAAATGAGCGTGACGTAAGAAATGGAGTTTCAGGGTCACGACCTTACCACGTCCTTGCAATACGGGCCTTCCGAAGGGTAAATGAACTAAAAACGATCGCAAAATTACGATTTCCCGAATGCATTTTCCACAGGCAACTACCGCTTTTAGAAGTCTGGAGGAATTTTCAGAAACAGTACCATTCCCCGCCGAACAATTTTTGGGAGGTCGCGTTCACTATCGGGTCCATAGACGCGTGTAACCAAATTTTCGAAATGTTCATCGGTGAGGGACGACCGGTCATGGTTCAAGCGCCAACTGATAACGTAACTTTGAATATGGTGAGTCACTATAGAACCGGAATAATAACTATTGTAAGTATAATTAATTTTCGAAGGAGAATACATATTTTTCTTTCTTTCAAGCTCCGTTCTACCAGCCCGGATTTCATAAAGATCGATCAGGACGAGGACGGCATCATTCCCGAACACATCTCGAAAGTTTGCAAAGCTCGGCTGAAACAACAGAAACTCTTGCCGAAGGTAAAAAGGAGAGTTTTGAACATTCGGGTGTATACTTTTAACGATCATTCTAGCTTTTGTACGTTAATCCAACGGGGGCGAAACCAATGGAAACGGTTTTAACGAACGAAAGAAAAAGGATAATCTTCGAGCTGGCGAGAAGGTACGATTTCCTGGTCTTTGAAGACAACATCTATCAGTCCGTTCATTTCCCGGAGGAGCAACCAATCTCGTTTCTCTCGCTGGACACTGATGGTCGTGTCATCAGAAGCGACTACTTCAGCCCAATTCTGAGTTCGGGGCTTAGAATCGGAAGTATTAGTGCCCCAAAAGTCATCGTGGATAAATTAACCTTGCCCATCCAACAAACGAATTCGAAAGCTTCGACTCCATCTCAGGTACTGCATCATTGTTATCTTTGAAATAAGTTCTCGAGCGTGAACAAATTGATTTGATCCCTGCAAATGTTGCAGTACAAAGTTTTGACATCCTGGAGCGATGAAGCATTGAATGAACACCTAAAAGAAGTACGAATGTTTTATAAAAAGGAACGGGATGCGACGATAGAATTGTTGAAAAAGCATTTAACAGGTATGGCTCATTTTCCGAAATTTTATGATCAGAATTTCACGTTGCATTCATTTTTTTGTCCAGGTTTAGCAGAGTGGATGGAACCCAAAGGTGGCTTGTCCGTGTGGGTGAAAGTAACAGATGTAGATGACGTTTATGATTCGATAATGGAAGATTGTAAATCAGCAGGGCTTCTGCTTTTACCCGGTACAGCTTACGGTTACTACCCAAGCAAAAACACTCAATACGTAGGAGTGTTGTACAGTCACGCCACCGTCGAAGAAATCGACAAGGTAAAAATCTGAATCAAAATATTGAAACAAGAAGAGACTTAAAATCCTTTTCATTCCAGGGCCTTTTCATTCTAGCGTCTAGTATCAAGCAGAGAGCTACTGGAAAGAACAACCTCATTAAATGAAATCTGACATCTGTTATTATTTATTTTAACGTAATTAATTGTATTGTATTCGTAACTTGAAAATAAAAATGTCTGTAAATAAAGAGTCAATAAGCGGAACTGTTTCGTCCACAAGATTATCGCTTGCTTGCGAAAAATTTAGACCCTGGCAGCGTTTTTCTGTTGTTCTTTTTTGAATATTTCATTTTCATTCAAAAGACAAAAATTAATCAAACCTCGAAAAAAATAGTACATTGTGTACCACGGAGGCAAAATCGGTCTTTGAACGCCGCGCGTGAGGTTGTAGTACGAGACGCAGCCGAGCGCGCGCCGAAGGCGCGCGAGCGAGGCGGAGTCGAGTACTACAATCAC
>JABFQM010004096.1:0-10208 GCA_022816865.1 Zelostemma sp. ZL-2020
ATTTAGTTGCATTAACTTTAAAAACTTGATATGAACTATGTTACAGTTCATTTTACTCTATATTTTCAACCACGTACTATAGTTCGCATCACGACGAATTTTTTTTTCAGTGAAGAAAAGCATGAGTAATGATATTCCAGGGCGTAAAGAACGATTCAGTGATAAGTTTTAAACGCAAATTATGGAGTAAATTCTTGAGGGAAGCTGCAGAAATAAGCATTCGAGAATCGGAAAATTTACGTAATGCCATCGGAAACGTCGGAAATTGATTGCGAGTCTTTGTGGAACGCATAAATCATTTGCTTCTACCTGCCAGCGGAAAAACCAATAAGTGCCGGGAGATTTCTTGGGAAATGGGAAGCTCCTGAATGCAACGTCGTAAGTAGGCTTGAACGCTGGTGGTTCTGTCCCCCCAAGAGAGCGTAACAGTAAATCGCTGGTGCCTCATTGTTGTCGAGGGTCGCCTTTTCTTCCAGAGCCCGCGTCACCTGGTTCGAGACGTCTGCCGAGAGGTTCCTTTAATTGTTTAATTATTTTACCGCGCCGATATCAGCGGCTGCGGACACCTGACATCCCGCGATCCGGTTCTTTCGCCGCTCTTTCTCTTTTTCTCGCGGTTCTCGGTCGCACCTCGCAATCATGACTCTTGAATCTTTAATGAGGCGTTTTGTCCTGGAAAAAGTTTGGCTCGAATCGCCGCTCCACTTTGCCGAAAATTCGCCTTTTTGTCTTGGGGGAAATCTTTGGGGAAATTTAAAATAACACTTGATCGCATTCCAAAAGCGATTGAAATTTTTGAGTGGAAAGATAGGAATGTTTTTTTACGTCGACGGTCAAAGGGCGAACGGGAATTGACCTTTCCGCTGGTCGAAATTTTGTTTCGGATTTCACGGGAGTCGAAATATTTCAAAGCGGGGTTTCCGAAAAAGTTCTTTTGAAGATTGGACACGCCTGGTCCTTCGTGAAAGGCGGGGAAACTTCATCAATTTTCGGCGTACCAATTGTGTTGCGCCGTTTTCAAACGTTCCTGGAGCCGGGCAAAAATTTAATAAGATAATTAGAGGTTTCGGGACCTTTCGGAGATGTTTTTTTTCTCTTCTTTCCGAGGGTAGAGTCGGCGATGGGAAAACTGGAGTTCGGGGAGTACGCCAAGTAGGTTATGTCGAGTTAGGTTAGGTAATTATAAAGCCTAGACCGCTCCCGTGAACTCTAAAATTACTCTCGAATTTCCGAGTATAATGTCGCACTCGATATTTTCCTCGATCTTTCCGGCGCCTGCGAGCGAAACTTTGCGCGTTTCATCATCAAATTACTCGGCGATTCTCGATTCCTACTCGCTGCGTTTCTTTTGGAAACTGTCATTAGAGTTTGATGACGTCAGAAAAGCTTTATTTAGGGGACGGAAAGAACGAAAGCGTAACTAGTTTGAATTTATGTTGCGTGGAAAGTTCATTTTTACCATTTTCATGAGTTTGATGTATTATGCATAATTTGCATTCATTCGAAACGGAATAGAATGAAGGATTAGGTTCAAAATGATTTTGGAGATTTTTAAGGGTTGAAACCGCTGTAGCCAAGTTTTGAGAGGGCTCATAAATTCAAGCTTGGGAACAATATTAACAAAAGTGTTCTGACTTTTCTTGGCTCCCGTGCCATTTGGGGTTTGGAGGAAATGCTAAGTATTTGGTAATGATTTCTTAATGACTTTCCTTCCAACTCTTTCCAGATGTTTAATATTTGCTTCTTTAATGAGCTTTTGCATTAAATTTACATTAAAGCTGCTCAAATGCGAGGAGAACAGTGAATAAACGGATTCATTAATAAATATCAAAGATGGACGAAGAATAGATCGAAAATGAATCCAGAGACAATCAAGTTTTTATGAGATCTCGAGTTTTGAGATTTTAGAATTATTTTCCAATCTTTTTGTATCGAAAATCCGTACGAAATCGGAGACGAAAATTGCGTGGAAACGAAGCACGTAATAAATAACGGGGACCATAAATCTCGTTTTCGAATCGGTTTCCACGTTTTTAATAAACCGAAAGCGGAACAAAATCGAAGAAAAGAGTCGGAGGAACGTTTGAGAAGGGAAACCGAACGAAACGATATTTTGTTTCGGTTTTATTCTTTGCTTCCGAGTTGTCATTATGCATCCAGTGCAAATGAACGCTGTGGTCTAGGTCAACCTTTCGGATTTGTATAAGAAGCACGTACACATGGCCCCCGAATCTATTCAGGTTTCGTCCTCTTCCTCCCATCAATTTCTATCGACCAGCTTTCGTGCTCTTTAGGCATTTCTCAGTGACGTAGGCTTTTCCCGGAGCTGAGAGTCTCTAATGTTTCCTTTCGGGGGTCTTCCATGTGTTCGTTTTGATAGGCCGTTACCCTCCGAAGCCGAGAATTTTTAAGCGCCGAAGAATTCTTCGTACATCGCGCTTCAAAAGTCCCTCACTTTTTTTACAGGAAAGTACAAATAAAAGTACAATAAAGTACAAAATATGTATAAATAAACGAAACAAACCGTTTTTGCCGTCCATAGTTGTTGATGAAATATCGGTTTTCAACAAAATATTCGAAGTTGGGAAATTTCGAATTAAGGGGACTCTTAACATTTCACGTTTTTTCAAACATTTCTGTGGTCTTTGTCGTTCTGAAAAACAGTTAACACTTACGAGGATTAAAAAAAAAATATTTTTTGCAATTTTTGTGGACAAAAAGTCACAAAATAAAGGTATTTTCGAAAAATTAACGGGGGCCCATTTTTCAGTCGATTGACTTTCGGATTTTTTTACAGGTTCTTGAATAAGTCGAGAAGATATTGACCAGTTGGATTTTCGATATGTGCTTTCAATTCCTAGTAACGAATTTTCATGTTTTTCCTCTCGAAAAATGACTGAAAAAACGCCATTTTCGACTTTGAAAATTCATAACTTTTGTTAAAATCGAAAAAATAAAAATTCAACCCGCCAGTATCTTTCTTGTACGTTCAAAAACTCATGATTAAATTGGGGAATCAATTGATGGATAAATAGGATCCCGGTAATTTTTCGAGTGCTGAAAAACACGAAGAAAAAAGTTGCGAGATATTCGAGTTTAAAGAGATCAACTTTTAAATTCCATGCCGGGGTTTTAGAGCCAATTTTTTACCTTCACGCTAAATACAGCGTCAGTTACAACTTTTGCATGCATTGATGTCGACATTTTGTTGCCATAAACAACAACAAAACGAAAACAGTAGCAAAAGGTGAATACACTAGCATGTAAAACATAAAAAAACATTAATTTTAAACTGGTTCACATGGCTTTGCAAGGTTCTACTTTTCTTCAAAAATCGTAATTTTTAACCGAAGGGTTAAAAATTACGATTTAAGGAAATTTCGAATTAAGGGGACTTCACATTTCCGAAAGAAAACTTTTTTTTCGATCGTTTCTGTGATTCTTGTCATTCCAAAAACAGTTAACATTTACGAAGATTTTTTTTGACAAATATTTTTTGCAATTTTTGTGGACAAAAAGTCACAGAACAAAGGTATTTTCGAAAAATTAACGGGGGCCCATTTTTCAGTCGATTGACTTTCGGATTTTTTTACAGGTTCTTGAATAAGTCGAGAAGATATTGACCAGTTGGATTTTCGATATGTGCTTTCAATTCCGAGTAACGAATTTTCATGTTTTTCCTCTCGAAAAATGACTGAAAAAACGCCATTTTCGACTTTAAAAATTCATAACTTTTGTTAAAATCAAAAAATTAAAAATTCAACCGGCCAGTATCTTTCTTGTACGTTCAAAAACTCATGATTAAATTGGGGAGTCAATTGATGGATAAATAGGATCCCGGTAATTTTTCGAGTGCTGAAAAACACGAAGAAAAAAGTTGCGAGATATTCGAGTTTAAAGAGATCAACTTTTAAATTCCATGCCAATTTTTTACCTTCACGCTAAATACAGCGTCAGTAACAACTTTTGCATGCATTAATGTCGACAATTTTGTTGCCATGAACAACAACAAAACGAAAACAGTAGCAAAAGGCGAATACACTGGCATGTAAAACATAAAAAAACATCAATTTAAAACTGGTTCCCATGGTTTCGCAAGGTTCAACTTTTCTTCAAAAATCGTAATTTTTAACCGAAGGATCTTCTAAAAAAGCAGCGTGTGATCCTTCGTAATAGCCTCAGGAGAAAGATCAATTAACCCACGAAGCAATTTCGAACAGCAGTGAAAGCGCGATAAACTTGACCTCTAAAAAATCGCCGCGGCTTAAAACAATGCCCCGGAGAGTCTCCCTCGCGTACAGGAAGAGGGTAATCCGAGCGAGTCATTGCCTCTTCCCGATTCTTCTCCCATCTTTTTCCGCATCCTCTTCTCCGATTACTTTTCGTACTTTCGGGCTCAACAAGTGGAGCAATGTTTTTCGCTCGGGCAGTATTCGAGGCCGGCGCACTGCTTCAAGTTCGAGGCAAAAACGGGCCCCCGGTGTTAGGGGTTGTTCGGGCTCCCGAAGAAAAAAAGATAAAAAGAGAAAAAAAACGTCGAAAACCGAGGCGACGAGAAAGAGAATGAAGCGAGGAGCGCGGAGATCGCTCGAAAGGGGGCCGGGGGTGGGGTAAAGGGAGCAGCGAAGGAGGGATACGAAGAGAAAGAGACGGTGTCCGCGGAGTGGGGTGGCTTTGGGTGAGGGGTGGGGCAGAGCTCCCCTCGGCGGAGCGCGTCAGTCGCGTCGTGTACTTTCAGCGTGAACCGCGAAGAGGGCTCCCTGTATCCGCGCTCAGCTTCCACATTGTTCAGGGCCGTTTCGTTGGCCAAGAAGAAATATCGCAAAGCCCGGATGGCGCGGTTCGCGATGGTGATATTCGCAAGTGCCTGAGGAGAAAAGGAACGTTTGTGTTTGGTGGCTCCTCGCTTCCTTCGCCGGCGCGAGAGAGCATGAGAGTGAAAACTTTGCGTTCGAATCAATAAGCGAGGCAAGGTCGCGGAGCGCTTTTCTCCCTTAAAATCCCCCCCGGGTCATTTTTCCCTCGTTTTTCGTCGTCTTCTCGAGCCCGATGCCGCCGGGGCCAGATCTCGAATGACGATCGTCGTCCTCGTAGCGAGGAAAATGACGAGGATCGGGCACGGATTCGAGCATTTCGAACGTCAGAGGTGCCGCCGGATTTGATATTTGCCCAGGCGACTGACCCGGGTTCGCGGTCGGTCCAGGACCAGACGCGGAAGTCTTTGCTTCGTCCCCGGAAGATGCAGTCTAACACCATACTCCGTGACATCGTAAACACGGAAAAGTTGATGGGAAACAACAACAATAATCTTAGTTTGAACAACAACGGATCTCCCGGCGCCGAAATCATGTTCCAGATGGAGGATGACGGTCTCACGCAGTTGGGCAGCGTGTTCCAGTCGGCTTATCAGTCGATCGTCGGCGGTGGACCCCAGGTATTTCGTATTTAATCTTCGGGGAAGGGAAAAGGAGGATTAGGAGGAGGATTAAGCTCGCCCGGCGACGCTTTCTTTCTTTGTTTTGGCTGAGAGTTGGCCAGGTTTTCGTTGCCGGGTCTTGGGTGGCATGGATTTTCCGATATAATTAATGCCGCTCTATTTATACCGGATTCCGCTCGTCTTCCATGGCACTTTTCGCTCTCGAATTATGCCTCATTTCCAGCGGACTCCGTTCCGTCTTGGCTCCAGAAATAGAAAAATGATTGACACTTGAAGGGGAAACGGTCGGGTCGATAAGGAAATGAACCTTGTTTCTCTTGGCGAATTTCTGGGTTTCGGTTCAGGAGGTTCGAGAGCGTGTCTGTGTACGTGTGTACGAGAAGCGGTTCAGGGTCGGAGATGTACGCTTTCGAATGCGAGTTGATATATGGGGAATTGAATCGTCGTTTTTACTCGGAGAAATACGGCGGATAAGAATCTTTGGCGCAATCTTCGTGTATCGTGGAAGAAAACGAGGCAAAGGAGGCGAAGAAAAGCCGGGATCGCGGATGGTATAGGAGTGTTTTTGCCGTCTGACGCTCCTGCCAACGTGCGGAGCACGCTATCGCGCCGGTGACGTTACGATTACGTCAGAAACATGGCCACCGTCACGCGGCTACGATCCACGCTCCGGCTCGCTTTTATCCCCTCCGATTTTACCGTTTCCATCTCGCCGACCGCATCAACAGATGCGAGATCGAATTAAGGCTTTCGAATCTTTTGTTTCCGGCGTGTAACGCGCGTTAAACGTTTATTGCTGCGTTTTCTTGGGAGCAAGGTTGCCTTCGTCAGAGAACTGTTTTTTGTGTGTCGATTTTACGAAATTTTTGCTTATTTTGTACAAAGATCAGGAAAGCGTGAGAAATTAATATGATATGCGGGTCGACTTTTGCGATATTGAAATTTATCGTCCAACGTTTTGCATCCGAATTTAGCCTCTTTTCAAGGTCTTGATATTACGATTTATGGATTTACGTTTTAAAGAATATATCGATTAATGTAAGTTACGCGATTTATAATTCCTCCGGCAATTTCCGATTATATAATTGAGACAATTGAATTTCCGGTGAAAAACTTTTTAGGTCATAATAAATGATACGTAGAAATTTAGCATTGGCCCCAAATGTTGGTCTTGGTATTGTTGAAAATATACCAATCATAATTAATCGAATATGAATCTTGCGTTTCGGCCAAAATACATCATAAACAAATTGCACAAGATGATAAAATCATAAAAGTTGATCTGCTTTTTTTAATCCAAAAAATTGTTATAATTGTCATCTAAAAAGTCCGGTTTTCTTTGAATTGAAAAATCGTGAATACTTGACAAAGAAATTAAAGGGTCAATTCTAAAGACGGCAAATCCGGCAAAGTATGTAGGTCAGTTATTGTCGCACTTACATCCTCCTCGGTATCTTTTTTGCCGTCTCGGGTCGGCGTTGGTTCATCGAATGGAATTTTCATCTAATTTAAATGCGGCTTAGCCTGAAATAATGCGATTACGCGTTAGCTTATTCCGTTAGTTAATCTCCTTTGCACGCGATTGGCAGTCGCGCGAAGTCGAGCGGGCTTTTCGTCCTCCCTTTGGCCACTATTTCAGCTTGTCCGCGTCTTCGCGTGCATATGTGCGTACGAAACGTCACGGGCGAAAGAGTTCTCGTTCGACGACACGCCTGGCACTCTTTTCTCGGAATCTTCGTCCCCGGCGAAATGGAAGTTTCTTTTTTGTCACGCTTCGCGTGGGTCTCTCGGCTCTCGCGTTTTTGCGCATTTTTGCTGGGAACGTTCGTTCTCTCGCGAGCTTTTTCCTTTTCTTTCGCTTCCCTCGTCTTTTTTTTAGCATCGACGAGCTCTGCGATCCGCTGCAATTCGAACAAAGTCGTCGTGAAATATCGCCGGCGATAGCGAAATATCAGACTTTGCTCGAGTCGTAATTTATCGGCGAGACTCGCGAGCGACGATAAGAGGCTAATCGAGCATGAGAGTCACTGACCGCGACCGACGGTCAAACTCGCGCGCGCTAATCCCGTACCTTTGCTTCCTCTCGTTTCCCGGGGAAAGGGAGGAAGCCGAATATCCTCAATTTTCGTTTCTAGAGCTCGAAGAATTCGAAATTCCGAAAATCCACTCGAAAACGTAAATTTTGAATAAAGCACGGCTCGATGGCTCGATTCATCGAAGATCGACGCGCGAGGAGGGCGAATTGAAGCATCTCCCGCTCGCGCAAGTACATTTAAAAATAGCTTCAAGCCAAGAACGTGAAAACACTTGGGATGTAAAAGATTTATAACTCGTCTTTCAAGAGCCGCGAGATAGTGAAATACACGGGGGAAAAAAAAGCCCCGCGAGGAATGTCGATTCGTTTATCGGGCCCGTCAATTGCCGGCGCGGTATATTTTTTTTCCAGTGCCTTTTTTGGACAAATATCCGATGAATTTTCGTCTTTTATTCGTTCTTCTCCGTGGGTACGTCTGGCAAAACTCGTTTTTGATCATGTCGGTAAGGGCGGTCATTTCCGGTCCGTCCCTCTCCGTCTCGTATCCGGTACGAGCTTGCTCGCTACATTCAGCTCCTCGCGCGCTTTCGCCTGTTAAACCTTCATCGACGCGCGCTTGACGAAGCCGAGAGAGGAAATGAGATTCTTTCGGGTGCAGATTAATTATGTGCCGCTCGAAAACTTTCGGTCCTCCTCTTTGGGCCAAGGAAAAGAAAGAAAAAAAAGAAGGATAATGAGGATGAGAATGCGAACGAGTCAAACGCTCCCTCGTGGCCTCAATCAAGAGAAGATCAATCACGAGTAAAAGTTATGAATTATCTCATCGAAAAAAAAGCAAGCTGCTCCTCCCCCGCTGGAAAAGAAAAAAAGACTATTGGAATGCGCGTTCTTTTGGTCGCGAGAATGTACGCGTAATTTATTCGTCGATACGCATTCTTGTCTCGGTTAAACACGACGTAAGACTCGCGAAAAGAAGAAGAAAAAAAACGAAGAGGCGTCGTGAAAATTGTTTGAATTTTTGTTAATTAATGCGTCGAATAAAAAAGTAAACGAAGCGATCTATTATCGATGAAATGAAATTTCATCCTTGGGTATAAAAATGTCATGTGTTTATCAACGACGAGCGACGTCGAGGGTTTAATCCAATGAACGCGAAAGCCCGTATGTACGAGTCAAATAAAACGAGCAATTATTAAATCGCGATTTATTTATGCCGCACTCACCTCGCTCGACCTTCCACGCAGCTCGTATCTCAAGCGACTAAGACAAATACCACGACACGGCCGAACGAGCGTGGCTTTAAACGAACGCTTAGACAGCTCGCGCGATAGGGATACGAAAAAGCACTAAATCCCCGTTGAAATGAAGTCCTGGGACGCCGAAAGCGCTCCCCGCTCGCGATTCGTTCGCGGAGCCATGGTTTTCCCCGGGTTAATCGAGGAAAAAACGGAGGGATAAAGCCGAGAATTATTGCGAAAATGAGTCGTTTTCATTGTCGGGAATATCGCGCGCGCGGATCTCGCGTACACGAATGCGCGGATCGCAGCGCTCGTAATCTCGAGCGTACATTACGACGCGGCAGTGACGATCATTCTTAGGCCTTATCGGCGCGCGAAGCGACGTTAGTTAAGGCTTTGCCCGCGAAAAAATGTCCCGCGATGCGATATAAAGCACGGCCTTTTTCGCGGGGAGACTTTCTCTTCGAGAAGGGAACGGCCCTTTCGCATCGATTCCGAAATCACGTTTCTAAACCGTCGGCGATTTTTAGGGCTTTTTATGGGTCAATTATTATGCCGCGTTTTTTGAATTATTTTTACATCCGCCCAAAAAAGCAACTGGCCAAAATCTGTTCTCCGAGCGCAGAGGTTCGCACGCGGATTTCGCGAAGTTCGCGACGAATTTCCAGCACGTCAGAAACAATTGCCGCAAGTTCCAAGTCGAGTTATCCGAACTCTCGAAGAAGCGACGACAGTCCCAAATGGCCTCGGGGGGAACAGAGCGTCCAATACGCGTTCTCGCACATCGCGCAAAGTGTCAATGTACGAGCGGCGATAAATTGCGGTGAGAGCAGCGAATTAATTCCGCGTTGACGGCTAATCGATCCGCACTTTCCCGGCGCTCATTTTTCCCCGACAGCCAATTGATTCGCCGTTTCCCGGCGAATTGTCTCCGCTGCTTTTTTTTCCCCCCGGTCATTATGTCCGGGTATCGCGGTGGACGCGCATGTACGCGCGATAATACATACGTAATCCGCTTTTGCCGCATGCCCTGGCCATATTAATAGCGGAACTCTGCGAGCCGACACACGTCGTCGAATGACCATTGCTCGTGGCCATTATCCTCCGCGTGTTTGCATGGATACGTGTCTATCGGGGTATTCTCCGTGTATACGAGCCGCTTGTACATTCAGGTATTATCCCGCGGCCGACGCAGCCTGCGATAAAGCCGATACACGGGGCCAAAATGTATTTCGCACTTTTCCCCATTTTTCCCTGGTTCTTTCATTTCCGGTCTTGGAAAAGGGAAATAAATATAGTATTCTCTTGTTTAGTTTAAGGTAGTACTAGCATCAGATATTTTTCTTAGGAAATCGTTCAAATTTTTACATCTGCTAAATAACATATAAATAATTGTACTAAAAAAGTTTGAACGACTTTGTCTTATTAGTTTACGAGATAATAAATGTTGAAAATGCTCCCTTTTTACATGGAAGGTATAGGGAATCGTAACATTTTC
>JABFQM010004097.1:0-10207 GCA_022816865.1 Zelostemma sp. ZL-2020
ATAATTACTCATAATTTCATAAGTAACACGCTAAATATTTACCTCGTCTCAGTGCCTCTGATATTGTTTATAAATATTATGTCCTTATCGTATATACTGTAATCCATCTTTTCCACGAATAATCGTGGTAACTGCAAATTACAAAATTTATCAGTGTTACTTCCATTTAAATATTGAAAACTTTGCAACCTTCAACTTACACAGTAACTTAGATTCTTTTCGATGATGTCTAGTTGTTCTTTTGACGGTCTACCGTTCCTGCCTTCGGAGTTTTGCTCTTCGCTTGACCCGTGCATGTTCTTTCGATCTTCCATGGACATGCTGTTTACATTTGTTGGGTTCGACTGAATTCCTTCGTCGTCCTTTATGGCTTCTTTGAGTTGCGAAAAGAACAATTTGTCTCCATGGAATCCTTCATTTTCACCGTTTTTATGTCTTTGGCTCCAAATCCCATGCTGGTTCCAACTGTTCGATGACGTGTCGTACCTGACGAACTTTTCTAAACAATCGTTAGCTGCAGCTGCGAGTTTTTCAGGCTTCACGTATACTGTGTATTTTGACACGCCGCATTTTTCATGCATTCCATCTCTTTTGCTCGAAAACTGCGACCTCTCTTCAAAACGATTACGAGAGAGCAAATTTGCAATATTGTATTTTGCATTTTTCTCCGACTTGTTCAGGATCTGGTTGCCGAAGAACTGAAATTCAATGAAACATTAAATTGCAGAAAGTTGTCGATTTCGAATCCGAGAAATTTGTTTACGCTGGATTCGGGCTGATGAAAATTCCCCTTAATAAAACGCGATTATCGTAACAATGAAAAACATTGAAAAAGCGTGAAACAAAAACGATTTTGTTGGTTTATGTTAGAAGAACCGTTTTATTGCCGTTTGGATAACAAATTATTGCACTTTATTATGCAAAACGAGCGACTATTATGTAAGGTTTTTGAGGTTATAGTGTTTTTGATCGAAACTATACGAATTTGAAACTATGACAGTACATTCGGCTCGTCGTTAAAAGAATTGCTCGAATCCACATTTTTCAAGTTACTTTCAGGCGTTTGGTAATTTCGCATTGACGAGAAAAATTAATGAATTTCACCTACCTCTTCGAGAAACGTCGATGACTTTAATTGTTTTGGCAGCTGTCGGTCTAATCGTGTTACTTGTTTTCGTGTGTTGACAAAAGGAGGTAACTTGTTGGAAATCGTGCGAATACACAACGACATTTTCGAAACTTTATTTTAACAAAAAAGCTTCACTTTTACTTGAATACTGTAAAAGTATCCGAAATCACGTTGAACGCACGCATCAATCGTGTTCCGAGAACCGCACGACCCCGCAAGCCAATACTATGCAACATAGATTCATACATACATACACATTGCATAAGTGAATTATGTGTGCATGATCGTGAAAGCAAATGCATCGTCCTGGAGAACAAATTGTTTACTCGATAATGTTGCATTCCTGTTTTTATCAAGATTATTTTTCATGAAATTCTATGCAAAGAAGACGAAATTTCAAATCACCCGCTCGTTTCACGACTAATGAGAGTCGCAGAAGCAAAGTATGATTTCGATTCAACAATCGAACAATCGAACATGATCGATCGATACCATGCGACGATGACTTCAAGTGGTTATTTACATCTTTTTGTTTATCACGATAGTACATCTTAAAAAACATGGATTTTATTGAAAAAGGCGCAACTTTGTTCATTTCCAAGCCATTCGCTTTCATACTCAGCTCAAAATACAGGACCGTCAATTGCGACCATTGTTTCGAAAGGTTTTTAATTTCTCCGAAAAATGCATTTTTTGCGAATTTCTGGATAAACGAAGTATTCTTGTTCCAGCGGTGAATTACTAAAGTGTTCCGGTTGCCAGTACGTTCATTACTGCAACAAAACATGCCAAAAAAGGGCCTGGAAAACGGTACACAAATCAGAGTGTGCAAATTTAAAGAGAATACAGCCAAAAATCGTACCTGACGCGGCTCGATTAATGGCAAGAATCATCGTAAAACTTTCCGAAGGAGGAGAAAACGAAAAGGAATATTACGAAGAGAAAAAATGCCGAACATTTGATGACTTAATGACACGTAAAATTGATACTTTACCTCAATGCTTCTATAATAATTTCGTTTAATTTTACTTTTCGCTTTCTTTATAGATTCCGAAGAAATTCTGAAAGACGATGAAAGAATGGCGCACTTTCATTCGTTATGCGGTGTCTTGAAAACATTTTTGGGCAATAAATACCTCCCTGATGATTACAAGTTCAGAAAATTACTCGATATTTACGGGCGAGTATGCGTCAATTCGTTCAGTATCTGCGACGAAGTCATGGATAATAAAGGCATCGGGATATATCTGGCTCCGTCTTTACTTGACCACAGTTGTAAGCCTAATGCTCAAGCAGTTTTTGAAGGCACCACGTTAATTGTGAGGACAATTAAAGATCTTCCAAGTTTAGAATTGTCTCAAGTAAGTTTCGACATTTTTAATTTCATTTCTGTTATAAATTGAGAAACTAAGATGATTTTCTTTAGATACGAATATTGTACATCAGTCAACTGAGCACGAAAGAAGAGAGAAGAAAGGAATTGCAAACCACGTATTATTTTCTTTGCAATTGCCAGAGGTGCGCACAACCAGAACCCAAAAATGCCGCAGCAGCTTGTCAAAATTTTTCTTGTGTCAATCCCTGCAATCTCGATGACGAGAAATGTTTGCTTTGCGGACAGGAATTTTCTCCTGATTTTAGAAACACTTTTGAAGAGGTCAACAAATTTTTAGTGGACAGTGAATCAGCCTTGGCAAATAACGATGGTATATTTTGTCTAACACATGATTACTTTGTTTTTCAACTCAATCTTGATGTCATGATTTGTTGATTTTGATTTTAAAATGTAGATTGGGAACTTGTACAAAAATGTTTGAAGAAGCAAGAAGGAATTTTGCATCCTCTGAATGTACATTACATCGAAACACTGGATTCTGCGTTTCAAGCAGCGAACAATTTTGGGTACTGGAAGGAAGCGGAATCTTATAGTTCACGTGCAATCTTGGGATATTTGTAAGTGAATGCAATGAGATCAAATGGATTGTTTTAATGTTGAGTAAAATTGTCAATAAATTTTCAGGGAGTATTATGGAAAGTATCACGCGTTGACTGGCATTTTGTATCTTCAACTGGGAAAAATTCAACTGTACCTGGAGAAATTGCGAGATGCTCTGAAATCACTTCAAGAATCTGAATCTATTTTGAAAGTGACACACAGAGAAAAACATACGCTGTTTAACAATCATCTTCGACCTTTGTTCTGTCAAGTTCAGTTGGAAATGTTAAACTAAAGCTAAATTTCCCTTATCAATTTAGAAAGAATGCAATGAATGTCACTCGAAAAATGTACTAAATTCGGTCTAAATATTTTGTAATATATTTTGTAAATAAATTTTGCACAGAAAACATTGGTAGTGTATAAATCTAGTATTTCCCGTGAATGATACACGAAAAATCTTTGTTGTATATTGTAGTTTATTGTGTAAAGAAATTTTTGTTAATAAATCAATAATTGTAACATTTTGTATTTTCTCTTGAAATCGATATCTCCAGTATCAGCCAACGTAACGCGATAAAAAATGAGCCGAACACAGTTCTGCCAATATTATAAAGTGAAGGGAAAAAAGAGCTGTCATATGTTTTTTGACAGCTGATTGTTTAGCAATTAGCTTTTAGATTAATGTAGCCAAGTCAACAATGACTAATTTCGAAATTATTGAGATTTCAAGCAGTATTAAACTTGTACAAAACATTTAGAACAATAAACTCATCGAGTCTGCATTTCGCGCGAGGTAAGAACACGAATCGATGTCGAGTGCATCGGAATTATTTCGTATTCCATTCAATTGCACGATTCAACATTACTTTCAACAATTTTTGCACATTTGACTGCTGGAAGATTCAACGCCGTATCGGATATTTTTAGAAAATTGTGCGTGACAATTGGCGGAACAGTTCAGTAAACTTAACCTGTACTATTTTATTACATATTTCTCATCGTAATCGAGTTTCAGCACTATTTACGCTCGAAATATTGAAAGGAGAAATTATATTACGAGGAATTTTGAGCAATTTTCACATTTTCATGACGAAAACCGATTTGAAGCGGCAAAAAATTATTTTATTAGTTTTGAATGATAGGAATTCTTTTGAAAAGTTGAGGTTGAAAAATTCTCACGAATGACTTTGCTTTGAGATTTTAGGGCCTCGGACAGTTATTGGAAAAAACAGCTGCGAAAATGTTTTCTGCATTTAAGAGATTAGCGGGAAAATCGGAGGGGCCAAGCCTGGTTGGTCCTCGACCCACTCATCAGTCGATGCCGACAAATTTACAAAGGAAATTTGCCAAAGGCGTTCAATACAATAGTAAGCAATCACGAATTTCTTCATTGGAAGAACGATCCAAAGTGATTTTGAAGATTGAGAAATGTAACAAACACTTGCAAATTCCACAGTGAAAATTATCATAAAAGGCGATCGAAATGTTGGCAAAACGTGCCTGTTCCATAGACTCCAGGGTCATAAATTCTTAGAGGAGTACATCCCGACCGAAGAGATTCAAGTAACGAGCATCCAGTGGAACTACAGGGCCACGGATGACGTGGTGAAGGTGGAGGTGTGGGACGTGGTCGACAGAGGAAGACGACGAAGAAAAGCAGAGGGTTTAAAAATGGACAATGCGACTTCCGAAGCCATCGTAGAGGAGCCTGCCCTGGACGCCGAGTTTCTCGACGTTTACAAAGGGACCAACGGTGTAATTCTCATGATGGACATCACGAAAACTTGGACATTCGAGTACGTCGAGCGAGAACTTCCAAAAATACCTAGCCATATTCCAGTTATAGTGTTGGGAAATCATTGCGACATGTCGCACCACAGAACCGTCACCAACGATCACGTGATTTACTTCATCGACTCTTTAGGAAACAGATCGGCACAGGTAAGAATTGATTTCTCGCAATGTTTCCTTTATCTTCTGAAATGTGTATTCTTTTCACAGGTGAGGTACGCGGAGTCGTCGATGAGAAACGGGTTTGGATTAAAACTACTCCACAAGTTTTTCAATCTCCCATTTTTGCAACTGCAAAAAGAGACGCTGTTGAAGCAGCTCGAGACTAACGAAGGGGAAACTTTATCGACGATTCAGGAACTGGACTTGTTTCAAGAGGGCGATGACGCAGATTACAATAAATTCTTGGATCTTCTCGTAAATAAGAGAAGAGCTGTCGCGGATTCCGTGTCCGCTACTATGTTTGCTTCGAGCATTCCTCCGTCCATGAGCAACCAACAAATTACTTCCTCAAACTGGTAGTTAAGCAACAACTAACAAATTGAGCACATTCATGTATGTTGGAATGAATTTTAGTGCGCAATGTTTTTAATAAAATTGTTCATTCCAGCAATACTAATAATTCGGTGGAAATGAAGAGATCGATGTCAGGTCCGATTGGAGGAGGAACTCCGATTCCCACAGGCAAAGTAGACTTGACAACTCCGCCAAAAAAGACTGTGATTGTAACTAAAACACCGGAAGAGAAAACTACTCGGTCGATGCAAAACGTAGTCACAACTAACCCACAAAAAAGTGCCAAATTGGGAACCGTGACATCCGAAGAATCTAAAGTTGACGGTGTTGACAAAAAAAATGCGCCTGACACAAAACCCCAGTCGTTGATGTCGAAAATATTTGGGAATAAGAAGGAAGAGGAAAATGAAAAGTCCCTGGATCTTTCTGGGGCAAACTTGAGCGACACGATCACGAGCGTCGAGGATTTTGTTCCCGACGATGGGCAGCTGGATAAATCATTTCTGGAAGAAGGAAATCAAGCTTCGGCACAAAATGCGCAGGAGTCGCTGGACTCGGAAAGGTGCTTTTGATTTTTTCCTTCGTGAAGCTTGTTTTGAGTAAAATTACATTTTTGAATGACTTTTTGCAGCGATACCGAAACGGCGAATCCTTTGGTTGCTGGGATCGAGGACGATCTTTCATCGGAAGACGAAAGCCCAGCTCCGATTCAGTTGAAATTGTCGGAAAATCCATTGAGTAAACAGAAACACAAGCGAGAGGCACAAGCAACCGTCAAGGTGAATCTGGAAACGCCAAACATAAGCAAGCGCGACTCGCTGTCGTCTATAGAACAAGACCTTCAAGTTCCCAATGACTTCGAGACGAGTGACCAAAACGACGGCAGTTCCGAGGCAATCAACAGTTGGCTCGGCAGAGATTCTAAGTGGAGGCAAAGTCCGGAAGGAGGCGAAGACGTGAGCAACGCGAGCACGAGGAAAGACAGAATCGAGCTCAGTGACAAAAGCTTGGATGCCAGCGTCACAAGTTCAAATGTTCATCTCGAATTATTGGACAATCTCAGCAATCGGCAAACGAGCTCCGATACCAATAGCCCGGTTATGAAGGAAAAGAAGAAGCACAAGGAAAAAGTAAATGTTTTTACCTTGGACAATTTCAGCAAAAAAGTTTTAAACTCGTAATTTTTAAAACCATTTTCAGAACAAAGATGAGGAGAAGAAAAAGAAGAAAAAGTCTAAGGATAAAGAGAAATCGGACAAATCGGAAAAGAAGAAGAAAAGGTCGCATCAACGTTCGAGGGAAGAGAAACACAACCGCGATGAACTAGAGGAATTTTTGAATGGCTCTGCCAACAGAATTGGAGTTGATGCGGCGTATGAAGCTATCTAGTTTAACTTGAGAATAGTTTTATATTTTTCCTTATGATGAGTTGAGTTAATTTGATAAGGATGTGATTAAGGGAAGGCCCGACTTAAATTTTTTCTCACTTTGTCCTCTTTAGAAAGACAAAAAATTGAAGGCGGGCCTCCCCTTGAGTATGAGAGAATCTCGATCAAGAAAACAGAGCTACGAAGAAAATGTTATTGTTGTTGACAACTGTTGTCTCTTGTAAATGCCTGCTGTTTATATGCAACAAATCTGATTTGTTTTTACCTTTGTTATAGCATTTTTAATTGTAATTGATACCTGCCGATTTTTATTGAAGTTTTGTAACTTTTGCAAGTTCATTATTAATATTTTTCAATTCTAAACATTGAAACGGAAAATTTTTGTGTTGATATGATATATACAGAGAGAATATTAAGCAGTTGGAAATGTAATATCCACAAATTTAGTTTAAAAAATCTGTAGAATATTACACAAATAAGATCTTTCCAACGTTACGATTATTACTCGTAAATTGTCTTAATTTTAATGATTGAAGAAACAAATGATGTAAAAGATGTGTTAAATTTTGTGTATAAAACTGTATAAATGTACAAGAAAGTTTCTAAAATTGTACCGATGAATCTTTCGTTTCATGATTATGTAAAAATAGTGATAATATTATTAACAAAGGAATTTAAAAAAATAGTTGTATGTGGAATTATTCATTCAATTATTAATGGCGCAAATAAAAACTCATTTACTTTACAATGCTTTGAAAAATGTTGATATTACTGTATAAATTGTTCTTCAAGTTCGTCCAAAAACTTGTACCGGAAAATATATTGAAGAAACAAAAGAATAAAATAAAAAACTAACTGGAAAATTATTTTCTATACCAATTAATTTGTGTGCGGTTTAGGTTTAATATTGATTGGCATTTTTGAAAAGTGATTAATTTTTTCGGACCTTTCCCATGTTTCCATTTGTTCATTCGTTTCTTTTTCACAGCAAATTAAAAAACATAGGCAATTTTTCACGAAAAGACTGTCGGTTTGTTATCCTCGATTCGTTATGCTTAAAATACTCGGCACAAATTAAAATAAATAGAAATTCATATTTTACCGCTACTACTGTACATCACGTGACTAGAACGATTTGCACGGCTTCTTGTCATTGGTGGATCGTCAGCAGTCAGCTGACTCTGACGTTTCCCCAGTTCTGCAATCTAAATATTTTCTCTTCGCAAAATACGTGAAAATTAACGATCTTAGTAAACGAGAAATAAACGAGGAAAATATTTAGCAAGAGTTTGTATTTTTTAAAAATAGTTTGTTCGTGTGAATGCTCGGAATGGTGGAAACACGAGCCGTTTTCACAAAATATAGATCGTTCGAATGAAAACTCCATACGTTAGTCGAGATTGTTGTTACTTGCAGTATAAACAATCATGATCGAAGTCACTGCGAAATTGGTGAGAGGAACGGTTTATTTCACGGGGGAAATTATTGAATGTTTAGTAACGTTTAATAATCCTCCTAACCCAATTCATCAAATATCTCAAAGCAACAGGTTAGTTTTCGATGTTTTTCGAAATTTATTCCATCACTTTCATTTACGATTTCTTTTTTTTTTCATGCACAAATTGCGTTGTCTTACATGAATTGTATGATTTTAGTGACATTTTCGAAAGCTTGGCCTGGGCCAGTGCTCAAGTGCACTGCCAGTGTTCCGCAAATCGAAAATCTGTTTTGACAGAAAAGTTGAACACAACCAATCGATCAGCAGCGATAAACTCAGGTAACGAGTCCTTAATTCGTAATAATCAAACAAAATGATCTAACTGTTTACAAATTTCATTTCACAGATACCACATTTGCTCCCTGGCAACAAGATACCGGATACGCTATACTAAACACGAAACCCAAAATTTTGTTTTGCGATCTGAAATTGTCCCCTGGAGAAAGTAAAACTTGTACGCAAAATTAATGTTCGCACTCGTAGAATAACGAACGATGCAATGTTGATAAATTATCGGTATTTTCTTTCAGATGCTTACAGAGAAACGATACCCAGCGACGCGCCTCCTTCCTACAGAGGCCAAGCAGTCAAGTATTCTTACAAAATAACAATCGGTTCTCAGAGAGTCAATTCTCCAATAAAACTCCTCCGCGTTCCATTCCGAGTTTTGTCTCTCAGTGGTAAATCTCGATACTCGACTCAAGAAAACGCAAATATTCAAAATTAACTTTACATCTTCTTTTTCAGAACTACCCGAAATCACGACATGCAACGACAGCATAGATTTGAGTCCAAACAATCCGTTTCTAGAGACGCAGTTTCGCGAAACTCCTCTCGACGTAGCGCTGCAAACTCTTCAGGCAAGCTAAAAATTCAAGCCATCGAATATTCGTGAATCAAGACCAAGATTTGTAATTTTTCCATGTTTCCTGGCGCAGAATTTAACAGCGAGGCGGAGCCCAAACTTTTACAACATAACAAATGGCCGAGGAAGAGTCGTGAGGTTTTGCCTGTTCAAGAATTCCTACAAGCTCGGAGAAGATATCGTCGGTACGTTTGACTTTTCGAACGCAACGGTTTCTTGCGTGCAACTGTCGGTATCACTGCAATCCGAGGAACACGTGGCGGACGATTACAGACGATCAAAGTCAACGTCCCAGTCGCTCGTCAGTTACAACAAGCACCATGAAATGTGCCTCGGGCTAAAGTATTCGCAGCTGGTGCTGCCAATTCCACTTCACGTAACTCCGGATTTCGCCACGGATTTGGTCACATTGAAGTGGCGGTTGCATTTTGAATTCGTCACGACTGCAAAGCTCATCGAGATGCCGGACGAGCGCGCCGACAGTTGGCAGGGTCCATCCACGCTCGACGTGGAAACCATGATTTGGGACTTGCCTCTGCACATACACCCCACGACGACGCCGCCCAATACGGCGCAGCAATCAAAGTACAGTATTGTTATTTAAACTGCATTTTCATGTTTCTCACAACAATTGAGAACAAATAAAATGTACGAGTTTTATTAGTTGATTGAAAAATGTAAGAAAAACAGATCTTCCTTTTCTTAAAGCGATCGATATTTTTCAGGAAAATATTGCATTTCTTCAATGCCCAAAGAGCAATGACTGTGAAAAAGATGTGAACGAATAAAATTGCATAATTTTGCATGAATACTGGAGAGCGTTATTCGAGCAAACTTGATAATTTTATTCTTTGGTTGAAACGAATTGTAAAATTAAGTACGAGAATCGTAGCGGAATTGATCATCGTGATCGGTTTGGAAACGAGGTGGCAAAGGCGGCGGTGGGGGTGGGTGGACAAATGGAGCATGATAATCGTAGCGATAGTAAGCGAATGATTCCCATCTGGCCGAGTGCTGTGTGTCGAATGAAGAAGTGGCCACGGTTGCGCCGTAATAATTCTGCGCTTCTGGTATATTTGGC
>JABFQM010004098.1:0-10205 GCA_022816865.1 Zelostemma sp. ZL-2020
CCCATGCCAACTGTATTTTGAAGCTATTTCGTTGGTGAGAGAGGCTTTCAATATTTCTCGAACTGTTTCTTCGATATGAGTCCCTCCCAAAGTGCTGAAGTAATTTGTCTGCAATTTAGTGGAAAAAAATTTGAATACCCTGTTTTTTTCAAGTCGAAATCCCTTTAACTGAAAATTAAAGATATTAAAAAGTGTGATATTTTCAGTAACGGTTTTTCATGCGGAGATGCATTGACTTTGTCTCCGACCATAATTATATAATTTATGTTACAATGTATCATTATATTACGGAAAACATGTCCTAAATCATGAAATGTATGCAACTTGAATGGTAAGTATAAAAGTTAATCTGAATGCAACATTGGAAAAAATTATTACTTGATTATAAAAAAGTATCGTCATCATCGTCATTGTCAATTATTTTTTCTGCGTGCAGGAGTGGAAGTATAGCAAATTTTTCTTGCTCAGTAGCAAGTGGAATCATCATGCACTTGCATTTCACATCCGTCGGTAACCATATAAGCAGTGCCGATAAATTGTTTGCCTCATATATATTTAACAAACTAGATTTGCATGGTTTTGTGTACAGATCTTCTTTAGATTGGAATTTCCTTCCGACAATAACCATGTCATACAAGACGTGCCTTGTGAAATTTTCGATTACGACAATGTCTTCGTTGATCATGCAGCAGTTGTTTCCTTTCGATGTTGTTAGTTCATAATCTTCTGTTATTAATGTTGAGAATTCGGGATAAAGACAACCCAAAACGCGTGGTCCAGAATTGTGCTTGTTTTTGAATCCGCCTTCGTCTATTGATATTTTGTGTGACACTGGCCTGCTGGTCGCGTCTAAGATATTTATCATCTCCCCGCGACGATTACTTAATTGCTCCAATGGTTTCTCTGCTTTCCTCAGTTGCTCTTTCATAATTTTCATATAACTTTCGAAACGGAACGCACTAAATGAATCTAATGAGCCCAGGTTCGCGACATCTGTAGCGATGTGAATAAGTCCATGTACATTATGCGACACGTTCTTCTTCGAGAAAAGTCGTTCGTAATTTTCGACAACATTTTTCAGTAAAGAATCGGCATATTTGATCATCTCCTTGGTACTATTTTCTGCTGTAAGTATCCGGCATGCAACATGCAGTGTCAAAAAGAGTTTCAAAATGTCATCATTTTCATCATAGACAACACTTAAAGCAGGAATCCCATAGTATAATATGAATCCTCTTGTTTGTGTTGCTTTCCAAGAGCCAACATCTTGAAGACGACCTGGTTTTCGGGGAAATTCTTTTGGCACATACGTTATTATGTCATGAAGATAGGAAGAGACTTCATTTGTCATATCCTTTGATAAACCTTTGGGCTGGTTTTTGGCGTCCATGCTAAGAGTGACAAGTTTTTTTCCAAAACCCACGTATAACAGATGCATCCCTTCTACTGGTATTTGTTTCACAAGATCCAAATCTTTCAGATCAAAAAGAGCGCTTCGTCCGTGATGATACTTTACATCTGTAAGGTTTCGAACTGACTCATCGGTACGTTCTTCGCAATTTATTTGGCTAAAACACATTTTCCCAGCGATTTTTTTCCCGTGGACTGTGCATTTCGTACAACTACAAAATCCGGAGTGATACTTGATGTTCAAAACGTATGCCTTAGCAGGAGCGTCGCAAATTATTGAACGAATGGTAGACCGTATCGTTCTAGTATTGTAGATGAATCCATTTTCGTATTGGTTGTTTGCATCATCAACAAATTTTTTTAAATATTCATTGGAATCTGGTTTCTTTTCGCCTATTGATAAATTTAATTTGATTAATCCCTGAAAACACCGCTGCCACAAAATTTACGCGCACCTGTGCCCGCGATTACGAGTAAAATGTGTGTAAACGGTCAAGACAATTTTTTCTTTTTTCATTTATTCACAAGTTAATTTCGTCAAATGTTCGACGTTTATCGCAAATTTTTGAAAAAAATATCCAAATGCATGCATGAACTCGGAGTTTTTATATAATGACAAAGTATTGAATTGAACTGTAATTATATTATGTTTATTTGATGCAGCACATAATAAAAATGATTTCAATTAAGATAAAGATAAATAAAACCCTCGTAATAAATATCTGTATTCACTACAAATTTGAGTGCAGTTTAATAAAATGTCGTGTAAACCGTTTTACACAAATTTTGCATGTAAAAGCGCGGACACAGGCGTCATCAAATTTTATGCAAACGCGTGAGTCCGCATGCGTTTCCATGAAATTTACCAACAGATGTGTTTTCAGGGATAGATGAGTTATCATTTATATACGCAAAGCACGTAAAGTTTCAACTTGAAAAAGTCGGTTAAGGATTGCATATGAGTGAGCTGGTGTATATAATCATGTAGGTATTAATGAATAAGTGCGCGTGCATTTATTTCGATAATAAAAAATTATTACATTATTGGTTTTTATTCCTATCTACTGTTGCATTTATTGCAGCTGTAAACATTTTCAGTAAGTGACTTGACCTTCGCCAAAAACGACTAACAGACCTCTAAACCACGATATTTGTGAAATAATCTGACGCCTTGATCATTTAACAACATAGTGAAAAATCAAACGAATTCAACTAAATGCGATACTCAAAAATTGAAATGCAGCTTAAATTTGTCAATAAAAAATATTTGCAAACGACTTACAATGACCTAAGCACCGTGAATAACGAAAATTAAAACATTTGCTAAAACAAGACTATATTTTTTTGACAAATAAAACTGAAATATTTGTTGAAAAGTATTAATCTTGCATCAATGTGCTTTTTGAAACTGGTGTGTACCGCTTTTTAACATACCGAAATAACAACCAATCTGGAAAACTTCACCGTCTGGTACTACACAACCAAGTATTGGCCATAGCTGGGTGTGACCAGATTCCGTTGGTGACATGCCATCGATTCCTACGTCGTATTTTATTATATTTACTTCTTTCTCTTCTTTTTCATCGTTACAAATTACGTATTCTTTAATCCCTCGTTCAATTCCAAAATGTACGTAATGGCCTTCATCCATGTCAATAACATTTGATGATCTTGGCGTCTTAAGCAAAGTTTTTGCGTGCTTAGGGAGTTTCAAATGTGGAAAATGTGTTGTTAGTACTGCCAATAAAAAAGTAACAGTTGCGTGGGGCACGTGTTTTAATATTGCCCATCTAGCTAGATCACGTTTGAAGGCTTCAGCAGTATCTTCACTAGCTGAATCGTCATCATTTGGATGTACATTCTTGTTATTTGATTCTGTATCCTCAATATTGGGTGGTGATTTCCCAATATTAAGTGGCAGAGCATTTAAATCACTTATTAATGGAATGTAGCGAGTACCACCAGTGCATTGCTCATTTCTATCAGCTGAATTTGTTGCGGTCACATACTGATTTCTGGAAACCTCTCCTGCACCCCAAAAGAACAGTATTATTGAATCAAGGTTGAATCGACGTTGCATTCTAAGGTGAATCCAGTATTGTTTCGATCCTGTTTCGAGGCCGAATCGACATCGAATCGAGTCTTGTATTTCCTAGGCAATCGCATCGACACAGCCTTAGCTCGACAGCGTCGTTTCAAGCCTGATTCGAACCATTTTCAACGTTGCTTTTGAAGATGGAAATTGATTTTTCTTAACTTTTTTTTATATTTAGTTTATAGGTCATTTAATTAACGTCTCTGCATTCATTTATTGATATAAAACATAAAATTTCATCTTAAAAAGCAGCGTTGAAAATGGCTCGAATCAGGCTTGAAACGACGCTGTCGAGCTAAGGCTGTGTCGATGCGATTGCGTAGGAAATACAGGACTCGATTCGATGTCGATTCGGCCTCGAAACAGGGTTGAAACAATACTGAATTCACCTTAGAATGCAACGTCGATTCAATCTCGATTCAATAATACCGTTCTTTTGGGGTGTTTCAAATGTATTATCGTTGATATTTCCGGATATATTTTCACCGTGGCCAAAAAACAATGTCCGAGTATTCTCTCTTTCAAACACTTGTTCCAAGCTTGACGCACGTTGATGTTGGTACTCATTGTTCTGTTGAGAATCTTCGTTTATGATCAAAAAGTATGCCTTTTCATCTTGTTTTATTATCCTGGTGCGATGTCTATGATGTATTTTAGATCGATTTTTCCACTTCGTCATCGTGTTACTGTAAATTATTGTGGTTAAATAATATGTAGACTACTAATGACTATTAAAATCGATTCTCGAAGAGGAAAAAAACTATTTCTCTTAACAGAGGGGTATTGAAACAGATTGTAGTTGAAATTATGAATACATCAAAAAATATTCTATCTTCTGTGAAGTATTAATAGGAATTGAAAAAGGTTTTTAAAAAATTATAGAAAACCATGCGAAATACTTTCCAAAAATAAATATCGGAAAAATGAGCATTTTACATTTTGGTGGGTTAAAAAATGGTATTGTGCCAACCAAACTTTTCTCTGCTTGTATTAATAAGTTTGTATTCATGTTGTACAGGATGAAACAAAAAAAAGTATTTTTTTCGAAATTCATGCATAATTCAACGTCAAATCAATACGTGCAGAAGATTCCTGAGTATTTGTTTCGATAATTATGTGGATCCGCCATGCATTGTTGTATAAAGATTTAGAAAATAATCAGCACTGTGAAATTTTTTGATTAAAACAACATTTGCTAAACAAAATGCAGGTAAAAAAATGTTTCAATTCGCGATTATGAGAATTGATTCGAAAAAATAATTAAGTTGACAAGATTGACGAGTACCAAACCAATTCTGGAGATTTTTAAATCCATTAAAACTGATATATTCGTTACTGAAAAAACGCTAGAACAATTTTACGACTTTCACACGTAAGTTTGAATAATAATATGAGTTTTTATAATTTTTAAAAATGTTTAACCTTCTGAAAGAATTCGAATTAGAAATTCGATCTTCAAAAATATTTTATCATGCAATGTTTCCAGACAATTGAATGCTTCTTTTTTCTATTTTATCAACAAGTTGTCTCCTATATTTTTCACCACTGTTTATTTGTTGATCACAAAGCTAACAAATTCAAATTCTGAAGAACTGTCAAAAGTCATTTGCAGACGATGGAATATCAAATTTTTTGGAGTTGCTTTGTCATTTACATATACCAAATGACATCACTTCATGCCACAGTAAAAATTTGAAAGGTGAGATTGACTTTTGTTTTCTGTCAACTGTCAAAAAGATCGAAAAACGGTCGAAAAAAACATATAAAAGATCGGTCGTGTTTGACATTGGCGTCGCTCAATCAATGATATCAATTGAGCGATTGTGAGAACACAAAGTTATCGAAATTAAGGTAAGCCGTATACTTCATTGTTACTGCAGTAAAATATTAAAACGTTTAAATGTATCAAAAGTAATTGAACTGTGTCTTTTTGCTCTTTCACACTTTCATGTTCACAAAATTCAAAATAATGTAATAAACGTATTATTTTTCATTAAAAAAAAATTGTTTACTATCGAGTTAATTCAACTAGATTGCTAATTTTACTACTAATTTTTTTATTAACACTGTACACTTTTGTAGGTGCGCTAAGATGTCTGAAAACATGAAAAAATTTGCAGTCGTTCAATTTGATGACGATGATTGCAATACCATTGAAATTGTTCTCGTCAAATGGATTGTTGGGGAGTCGAAATGTTATTTCCCGTCTTTCACTCCACAAAGATTTTTAAAAGCGTTAGCGAACGAGGAAAATTATGACAATACGTCTAACATATGGAGAGAGTTTGAATTTCGTAAAATTATTGGACGTTTTTGTAAGTACATCACCAGAAAATTGCTGAACTTTATTTCATTTCAGAAAAGTAAGATTTTAACAATTTGTTTCCGTTCCGTGATTGAGTTCGCTAATAATTATAAAGTTGCAAAATACTTCATTTATCAGTTTAGTATTTTTTCGGAATTATTATAATTATGAATCATGCTGAAATCCTAATTTTTCTATCACTAGGACCGATAATACGCGATTCAATCGCGTTTTTTAAATCCTCGGGATGAAAAGCATTGTACGCAACTGATGCGAGAGGTTTTTTCAGATTAATGTGATTGCAGAACTCGCCTCCGGCTCGTACTACAAACCTTACATTAGCCGAAAAAAACCCCTCGCACCTGTCACGTAATATAATAATTTTAAAGTCGCAGACAAGCAGGTCTTTTCTTTATATGGATACGATTTTACAAGCGAAAGCAAAATGTTTTACAGAATATTTCAAAAAATACCCTGAGAGTAAACTTTGCAAAACATTTGATCAACGTCGTGTCCGCATATTTACATAGAATTGGATCAAATATCATTCGATAAAATCCATTGCATTATATTTTATAAAATTTCATGCAAATTTTAAGTAAATATGCGAATTTTTTATTTATTGTTGTAGTATACGTAGATTTGCGTATTTTTTATTCAAAAATCATATGCTTGAAGCTCTTAAACATGCTGAAGAGCTCGAAATACATTATCGTTGAAACAAGAAACGTGAATCAATAAAAAGTGCAACAATAAATCGAAGATTTGTATAGAATTTAATAAAATTGCATGAAATTCATTGCAAATGATTTAATTGAATGATTTGATCAAATTCAATGTAAATTTGCGGACACAACCTTCATCGCAATTTGTCCGAATACATAAGTCCTCTAATATTTGCATGGTATTTGCATACTTCTCCTATGCACATGTACTATCGAGGTAACTGAAAAAAAGAAGTATACTATTAGAGTCCTAATGCTCTTAGAAAGATGCATATGGAACAGTATTTTTCGCACATAGGAAGGGAAAGCCGATATTGGCGAATGTAAGGTTTTTAGCACGAGCCGAAAGCGAGTATTACAACCACATTCGTCAAAATCGACGTCTCTCACGTGTAAAAAACTATATTTTGCACGTAAAAGGCAAGAAATACGTATTTTGCAGCTACTCGAAGGGCAATAAAGTACGCTTTTTGAGCCAGCGTTATAGAAAGTGAATAAATTTGTTTGTAACAGCCACAATGAAGCACGCTAAGGAGGTAGCACAGCGATCGTTAAATGATTCAGAAATAGAATATGAAAATTCCGAAATCGATGTTCAAAATAAAGAGACACGGAAGAATCGTGCGCAGAAACGTGTTTGTCCTAGTAGCGATGAATTTTCAGTCCATCCTTCACAAAAGAAACAAGCTCGAGTTCTTCAAAACACAGTGAATTCCGGTACAATTTTGCAAACATTACTAAATTAAATTATCTGAAATTGATGTTTAAAAATGAAAATACTTGTCACAGAACCAAATGCACAACATCAGCAGATTCAGCAGAGTGAAGAAGAAGAAGAAATGAACAGAGAACAACTCTTCTCACTTTCCACTTCTCTTTCCATAGAAGAAAGATGCGAAGCAAGGGGAATAGACGACGAGGAAAGTATCTGCTACAATGAGAGCGACAATGACAATGGTGACTTGAATAATTCATTGAATTGTATCTTGAAGAAACCACGTTCACATTTCAAATTACATTCAAATGTGGAATAATTTTTTTTAGAAGAAATAAAATTTGTATATTTCTCTACGTATATTAGGATACAGTGCGCAATCCTAGCAATGATATGCACTCAGATATTCTTTGCTTTATTTGGAAAATGAAAGTTCAACGATAAAATTTACAACATTTTTTAATTAACAACGATTATAATTACAGTTCACATCTCATGTACGAGACGTACGAAAAGAATAATTTCTGACAGTAGCGAAGAAGACAGCGATCGAGATTTTATTGTTCCATCTCCACCTCCTACACACCTATTTCCGAACGGTATATGCATTTCTATACATTTTCTATACATTTTAAATATTTTTATGTGCTTCATAAATACCCATCTAAGTTTTTTTTTTCGAAAAATTATTAGTATTATCGAATTATAAGTAGCTTATTAAGTTATTGATTTTATTGAATCATTTAATAAATTTTAGTTTTAGCGAAAAATCTATTTATCCAGTATATTTCCAGTTTTCTATTTAAAAAATAAAAATGCTACAAATAATAACCAAAAACGAAATCAAAAACTCAATTGAAAACATTATTCTAGTGGTTATAAGGCCAAGTGAAGAGATTCGGCACGCATTAACAAATCTTAAAAAGCAGCAAAACCCACAAAATTCACAGGAAAACCCAAGGCAGCAAAGTTAGTCTAATACCTGTAACTTCGTTATCGTGAAAATTGTAATTTTAAGATGATGATTTTAAAAAAATCGAACTCTCTATTTAAAATTGGATATAATTTTGATAAAATTTTTAATTTAAATTTCATTTTCCTGAAACTAATGTCGAAAAAATGCAAGATCAATTTGAAATAAGAATCGTATGTTTTAATAGGATCTGAAACATCGGAGTTGAGAACGCGGAATAGTCCAGCAAGATTAGAAAAACAATCAGATGCAAGGGCTCAGAGTACAAGATCGTTACTTGTACGAAATAGTTTTCAACATAACAATCGAATATCCCACCCTGAACAGGAGCATCGTGATGAATATAAAGGTTCATTTAATTCGCATCGAGAACGCTTAGGAATGCTTACCCAAGGCAGAATTTTCGAAACTCCAATGGCCCTCAAAATACTCCAGTCTTTTGTATTCTCGCTGAAGCCGCTTAATTTTCAATCTCAGATGGACCCCCATGATCTCAGTGAGAAATTTGTAAACTCTCCATTGGCCCTCAGATTTGTAAAAATGGGAATTTTTACATATTTGAGGACCATTGGAGGATCTCAAAATGCAAGGAAAGCATGTATATATAGGCCTCATTTAGGACCTCCGATAGTCCTCAATATTCTCCTATTTTCTTTAAAAAAATTCTGCCTCGGTTATGTAACATCGAAACTTCATATTTCATAATATTTAATACCATATTTCATTTTCAATCTCTATCTTTATGTCTCGCTCATGCTTTGATTTTTACGCTTTACGTTACACATTATCCCTGGAAGCGCTGCATTTCAAAAAAATTTGATTAAGGTTTCGCCGCATATTAACATTAAATAAAACATTTTTGTAGTATTTGTACATGCTGCAATAAATTGCAAAAAAACTTCGAGAAATTACAAAATACAATTAAATGGAAAGTTTTTGGTAATAAAAAATGAAGACTGTTACTTGACATTACTTGAATATTTATTTGAAACGTAGAATGTGACTCTAGTAAAATGTATTAATGTATACTCTAATCACGTTTTACGTTTTAAATAAACATTTAAGTAATGTCATGTAACTGTTGTCATTTTTCATTTATAAAAACATTCCATGTAATAGTATTTTCTCGGAGTATTTTATAGTTTATTGCAACTTTTCGCAGTTTGTAGTTTTTTACAGTTTTTTTGCAGCTTTTCGCTGCTTCTAGCAGCTTTTTGCAGTTGATTGCATTTTATTTCAATTTTTTCGCAGTTTTCCGCAGCTTTTTTGAAGTTTCTTGCAGCTTCCCACTTACGTCAGGGTATACTTGCTATATGCGGACATATGCGGTTTCCAAATATGTTCCATCTATGTTCTATTTTCACAAGGTTTATAAGTCATTTCCTTTTTATAGAGACAGTAAAACGCTTAGCATCTGACATGGCAATCCTTAAAGCCGATAACTCTAGAATATTGGGATTGCTTAATATTATGAATCAAAAATTGGATGATAATCAAGGATGTCATCGATGTGAACACAATAATGTCGATGATGACGATCGAAATATTAAATCGATTCTCCCCATAGATTCGGATGAAAAAATGGAGGAAATTGAGCGAACATTAAAAGACGAAAAAATTCGATCTGATGTCGTAAGATAGCTATGTTAATCTAAAAATTCCATTTCCAAAACGTTCCATTTTGGCTGACCCATAACTATCCTTTTTTCGTAGTAACTGATAACACATTTTTAATCAGATGTAATAATCACGACCTCTTTCGGGATATTATACTTTTATACTGTTTCCTTAACTTATTCAAGTTGTTCATTCAGAAATATGTCGGAGTATATTACATACAAAATTATCCGAATCATTTTTCCACTAAATTGCAGACAAATTACTTCAGCACTTTGGGAGGGACTCATATCGAAGAAACAGTTCGAGAAATATTGAAAGCCTCTCTCACCAACGAAATAGCTTCAAAATACAGTTGGCATGGG
>JABFQM010004099.1:0-10205 GCA_022816865.1 Zelostemma sp. ZL-2020
GCCGCCTGGGGAACGCCAACGTCTGCACTCTGGAATATACAGCCGTTTTTCGAGCTGAAGTTTCCTCTCGATCATATGGATTATGTGGAGTTTGGGAAATTGCAGGATATGATCATCGGAACGCATGTTGAGAAGGCCACGGTAGAATGAAGAAAAATTAGCCTAAGAACTGAATACGAGTCAAATTTTTTGCGAATGTATTTATTCCAGATATACGACATAGCAACTGGGAAACTGTTGATGACCTTGACGCCGACGATATCAAACTCGTATTCTAAAAACCGGGCGACGTTTAGTATGAACGACCAGCTAGTGCTCAGCGACGGGATCCTTTGGGACGTTAATTCCAAGAAGGAAATTCACAAGTTTGACAAACTGAATCCGGCTTCGAATGGCGTGTTCCATCCGAACGGCACTGACGTCGTTTCCAACACGGAAGTCTGGGATCTAAGGACGTTTCGACTACTCAAAACTGTCCCAACTTTGGACGAGATGGAAGTCATATTTTCTCCGATAAACAGCATTATTTATGCCATTTCGTTAGAGTCGAACTCGGAAGATGATACTCAGTACAATACGTCGTTCAAGACTCTGGACGCGTTGGATTACAGTAATATCGGTGCGTTGAAGGGAATTTTATCCGCTTCATTTTAATTATGCATTTTTTATAGAGGATTATTTTATAATGTTGAACTTTCTTCTTTTTTTAGCTACATATGATGTGAAACGGGGAATTACCAGTCTAGCATGTAACAAGTTTGACACGAAAATTGCGATTGTCGAGAATCTGGGTGACTTTGACACCATTCAGGAATCTTGCGTCAGGTTGTACGATGTCGGTAGAAGAAGAGGCGACGAAGGCGAGACAGAAAATGATGGCGATGAAGAAGATGATCTTAGCTCCGACGATGATTCAAATGCGAGTACCGAAGATATGACCGTCGATGGTAATTAAATTTGGTTGCATTCGATCAGTTTTGGAGAATTGTTAATTTAATTGAAGTTTTTTTTAAGTAGACCTCAATAATGCAGACGATCGTGATCGTGGTGCTCGCGGGGATGGCAATGATCAAAACGAAGACAATGAAAACGACGACGTCGTGCATATCGACGATTCCGAGGACGACGGCTCCGTTTTCAGTCCGTTTTTCTTCGAGAGTTCCGATTCTCTCGTATCCGAGTTCTCCAGCGATGATTCCGATTGATGACAGTTCCACGTTTTTCTGCGTCCATTTCTGAGAACTTTATTAAAGAATTTTTTATTCGAAAAACAAGAGCAATTTTTCATAAATTTACGCAAAAATTGTACAGGTTTTTTTATCATTTCGTGCTGATTTTTTGACTTGGGAAGTCTAAAACGAATACAAATGGTTTTTTTTTCGGAGTAATATATGTTGGAAACATTTTTGTACTTTATACATCTGGGGAGACTGAGATTAAGTGACTTTTATAAGAGAGCATTTTGCCGAGGAGTGTTTATACGTCATGCCGAAAATTGTCCTGCATTCATCTGTAAAAGACAGTGTAAAAAGTGAGCTAGTTAATTATCATTTGTTGTACGCAGTTAGTGATTGATAAAAGATTAAAAAAACAGTTTGCATTTTGCATTTTCATGTACGACGTACAAACGTTTTTCGCTAAAATGTTCAAAAGTAAGAATCATTGCGAAAGTTGGCAAATGTGATGAATTAACATTAACATTGTAAATCGGGTATTTAAGGCCAGTAATTACAAGATCAACTACGGCGATTTTTGCTCTTGTTTACTGTCCTGATTTGTATACAAAATAAATATTGTGAGAATATGTTTACATGATTTTTTATCTAATAGATACTGAAATATAAGAAATTAACAATTATAAATTACAAATATCAATTTTTAATGAATTTGAAGTATACTTGCAAAGTCCTTTTAAATAAATAAAGACTTCATTTATATCTACTTGTAAACCGATAGTTCGAATTTGAAATTCAAAAGTTTTGGCGCCATGATGCGTGCGCCGAGAGAGAAAAGGACGCTAAAATGGACACCTCGTGGCCGAGCAGAATCGGCGGTGGTTGGACGCTTTTAAATTCTCGGAAACGTATTTCTAGGAATAATGTTGCGCGACTGAGTGTTAATTTTCACAGTTAATTATCGGGTTATTTCCATTTTATACAATCGAATGGACAAACAATGTTGTCCTATAAAAATGCTTTTTCCCTTGCTTGCACGTAACAAATTTAGAGAAAAATAATTATGTCGAGTAACAATTGAACGGTATTTGTGGATATTTGAATTTGTGTAAGTGTGTTATGAGTGGTCATTGCAAACAAGTCATCGAGGAGCATCCGCTAGGTAATCAATAAGGTAATTGTCATTGGTCAAGTGAAAATGTTGAAAAATGTTGTCAATTTATCGAGAAATTGTAATTGAGATTAACAATTTTACAATGCTCGTAATTTTAAGAATAATTTTATTTCAGGTAAGTGCCCCTTTTGTACGGCTTCAAGAACAAAGGGTCATCAAAGCCGGTGAGTTATTTTGCATTGTGCATGAACTTCGAATCGGCGATATTTAATTTGAACGGGGAAATCTGTTCTGTTTCCGCCATTTTAACGTTGTGCACTTCAGATTGCACTTGCGAGTGAGTTTACGCGGATAACGATATTGAAATTCTCCAGGTGGGGATGAAATGCTAGAATTCGTCGTTGCATGTTTGCACATTTTTCCGAACATTGCGATATGTGCCCGAGTGTTTTTTTATCTAAAAGAAAGAAACGAATTCCGAAATCCACATTGCTGATACACTTCGATATAATTCGATACATTTCGACGAGCCTCGATACCTCGACGACTTCAAGTGATTGCAAATGGCAGGTGCGAACGTGTTCTAATAATATTGCCAGTGTAGTTAGGAAAACGAAATAAAAACGCAACCGAAAAATGAACAATAGCGAATAAGAACGCGATAAAATAATTACACGAAGAATGGAAAGAAAACCGGTGGATTAAACCAAGTAAGTTTCGTATTCTCGATGTAAACAATGTCGGCGTGGGCGTGACATTTTTCCCATACAAGTTTCCATCGATCGAAAATTTTTCTTGTTATCAATTTTACCGATCCGCTTCGGTCAATCAGATTTCCAATACATCCTTTCGAAAAAAATGACGGAAATGTTTAACTTCATTTATAATTGCCACAATTATTAATAAAAATTGGAAACACCCAGGTTCCTGTGCCCGGAAAACCCGCGACCATGGCCGAAAATTGGGACCCGGAGCGCTACAAGCGCCAACAGGAAGACTTTGTCGTCAACCGCATCGGAACATCTTCACGAGAAGTTTTCTTGGCCATTTTGCCCAACATATTCAGCGTCTTCTTCCTTTCGATAACCATATTCCGATACGCGCAGTCCATGAACAAGACCCTGCAGCTCTTCCTGGAATTCTTCGTCGTAATCGCCACCTGCGTCCTCTGCAGCACTATCCTGTCCGAGCACGTCGTCGAAGTTTCCGGCATCTTCTTCTTCCTCTCCATCGTACAAATTCTCCTCGTCCTCCGGCAGAAAAAACCTGTCAAGGTCGTTCTGACCTCCACGACGCATCCCGAAAAAATTCAATTCATCACGAATTTCCGTGCCCTGATGAACGTCATAACGGCGGTGTGCATTCTGGCCGTAGATTTCCAGGCTTTTCCAAGAAAATTTGCCAAGACCGAAACCTTTGGTTACAGTTTGATGGACACCGGCGTCGGATTCTTCGTGGTGGCAAACTCCCTCGTGTCTCCAGAGGCCAGGAACGTCAAAACCGACACCGAGACTAATTTCGTCCGACTTTTATCGAAGAACGTCAAAGGTTGCACACCTTTGCTGATTCTTGGCCTGGGTCGGTTTTTGGCGATCGAGTTCTTGGGGTACCAGCGCCACGTGTCCGAGTACGGGGTGCACTGGAACTTTTTTCTTACCCTGGCGTTCGTCAAACTCTTCACCGGACTCATAAGCAAGACCTTCATCGTCAGGTTTTCCCTCGTTTCGGGACTTTGGCTTCTGGGGATGCACGAGTACGCGCTGAGCTCGACAGAGTTGAAGACTTGGGTTTTGGGCCCGACTCCGAGGACAGATTTCGTTTCCGCGAACAGGGAAGGCTTGATTTCGCTCCCGGGATACGTGGGGCTTTACTTGATCGGCGTCGCCACTGGACGAATCGTACACTCGGCTTACAGCGCGAAAAAGAAGAACGAACGGTGGAAACTGGAAATCAAGCTCTTCGGGTGCGACGTGGACATGGAGTACACGTTGCCCATGGCGCTCTGCGTGAAATTGTCGATCGTCGCCACGCAAGCTTGCACTCTCACGCTGATTTGCGATTATTATTTAGGAGTTTCGAGGCGTCTCGTCAACTTGGCTTACTGCGCGTGGATTTTCACGATCAGCATTTCGATCCTCACGCTCTTGTTGTTCGTGGACATAATTATCGACATTTTGGGTCACTTGCAGAGGCAGAAAACGAACGTCTTGAGGAGGAAGAATTCGAGGGTAGAAAGTAGAGACGCGACTTGCGTCGTTTCGCTGGAGACTTTTGAGGCGATTAATTATAACGGTCTCGTCTTCTTTCTGCTCGCTAATTTGTTGACCGGAGCGGTCAATATTTCCACGAAAACTCTGTACGTTAGTGAAACGAGGACTATTTTTATACTGATTGCTTACATGGGTGTCAATGTTTTCGCAGTTTTGTACTTGTACATGAGTAAAGTGAGGTTGAGGTTGTGATGATTACACCCGTTGTAACATAAGTTAGATTGTTTATTCAAACGATAGAACTTGGGTGAAAATTCAGTATACAATAGTCATATGTACATACTATTTATAAAAATAAAATATATAATTGTATAGGCGCAAGTTTTTTATAAAAATGAGCTTGGAATACAGAAAAGACAAATAGTGATGCTTTGCAATAAAAATTTGCGGTTGCAGTTGAAGTTGGCTTTGTCTCTTTTTTCAATTTATCACAATATTTTGAGTTTTCGAGTTGCTTCGACTCTCCATTATTGCCTGAGAGATTCATGTTTTTCGAATTCGTTAATTGTTTTAATTAGATTTACCTAAACTATGCGAATCGTCAGAGTTCGTCTTTGGTTTTTTTATTTTCGTCTATGGATGGAACTTTGTTTCTCGACGCTTTTACGAACTCTTTGAAACCGTCGTGGTTCTTGACGTGCTTTTTAGCGAGCGTCACGATTCGCAGGAATTCTTTCACGTCGAAACTGTAATTCGTGAACTTGGCATGAGCCCCGCCACTCGGATGATTGCCCTGGATAAAATTTATCGTTAAACTTGGCTTGAAAAATGCGACTTTTGGGCCGAAAAGAATTGACTCACCGAATCTTGTTGGACCACTTTGTCCTCCTTTTCCCAAGTGTAATATTTTACTCCTCTTAACCTTGCCAGGTCTTTGTAACATCCCGCGTCCTCGCAGTTGTATCTAGTTTCGAAAATTAGTTGAGCCTTTAGTCAAGGTCGCTTTGAGTACGATTGCGAAACTTACATTTCGAAAACCGCGGCCCAGTCCGGCAAAAACAAGAGATGCGTGAGCCCAGCTCCATGAATTCCTATGAAAATGTCTGTGTTTCTCGTTATCTCGAGTTGTTTTTTGAAAGGAACATGTTTGTTGTAAATTACCTGTAACACGAGATGCGTTAGTCTAAACTTTATACTTTAATTACCCAGTTTTACGGACCAAGAAACTTACTTTTTGTACAACGAAAGTAGAATCATGCCTGAGTTCTTCCACCAATTCGTCCTCGTTCAGAATTTTCCGGTACTGAGTATCCCGACTCAAGAGCGTTATTCGAATCCTGGAATCTTCTCTTTGGTAAACGGGAATTCGAAGTCTGTGCAAAATGTGATCGTTGAACGCTTTGAACAAGCCGCTGTTTTCACAGCCATAAATCTGAAAATATTCGCGATTGAAGTAAATTTCAGACGCATTTGTCGATGTTTTTTATGGAATTGGCACGCGTACCAAGGGAGTATTGTAATACAAGCCAAAAATCATCCTCGGCAACAAAGGAAACACGACGTTCTTGAAACAAACGGTCTCGCCTCGGAAAGTTTTCAAGTCCCACAGCGGATTTTTCGTGAATGCCTGAAAAGTGTCTTGGAATGCCGAGCGGTAACTGAAAGTCGAATAAAAACGTGGCCATTTTCACTTTTATCGGAGATAAAGAAATTTATCTGTACTGGTTGAATACCTGTAACTTTCCCAGATCATGATATGATTGTCGGTGTCAAACGCCGAGGGGTGGGACAGGTTCACGTGCAGCGAAGCGTAGAGATTCAGGAAGTCGCAGAAGTGGTGGTACAAGTTTACAGCTGCAACCGATAAACAAAGTGAAATTGATTTGTCCGGCGTATCCAGTTTCGTATCGTTCTCGAGTTACCGACTCGCATCGATTTTCATGATGTACGTCGGTTTTTCCACCACGACGTCGCAGTCTCCGCGGACGATCGGCCTTCGAGCTAATTTCCGGAAATTCCTCATCTCCGGGCCCCACGACTGAAGGGGGCTTATGTGATCCGCGTTTTCTTCCAGTCTTTTTTCATTTAATCTGAAACGAAGAGAAAGAACGAGTGAGAAATGTTCCTCTTCCTTTTCCCTTTGATTTTCTTTACTTTTTTCTTTTTCTTTCGGCGCTTTCGGATCGATAAAAAGGTAAAGAAAAGTGATTTACTCACGTACAATAGCCACCTATATGGCCTTCGGCTAAAACATCCATCTTGTACCGCAGCGGTTCGTTTCGATGCACGAGTTGGGTGAAATTGAGCATTATGTTTCTGCCTCTGCAGAACCTGATGTGGTCCGAACATTCCAGCGATGAATCGTCCTGATCGAAAGTAAACATTATCAATTCCTGTCCTTCGAATGATACATTTCGAGCGTGTTTCATCCCTTACTTTAAATAGGGGGTCGCAGTAAATTTTCATTTCTCTCCTTTGGTCTCTCACGTAGCCAAAATCTCCTTGGGAGTAAAAAGTGTCCAGCTGAGCCTTTTTCGTGGAAACCCAGCCTTTGTGGTCTCCGGGGCATCGCGGAGACGAGAAGGAATTCTCTTCTTTGCACCCTGGTTCGTATCCCCAGCACACTTTTTCTTCCAAATGATCCTACGGAATGGTATTTTTTGAGAATGTTGCAAACGTTGTTTAATTAAACGAGCAAGGATCTCACCTTATAAGGACACTCCGGATCCAAGCGGCATCTTTTGCCTTCGGTGGGGCTGGAATTGAAGTAATACTTGAGGTGTTGCTCCGGTAAATTAATATCGGCAAAGTCGAGGGCCGCGAGACTCGCCGATGAAAGGTATACCAGGAGTAGCCCACGTAGTAATTTCCTTCGGATCATTTCGTGATGTACGGTACCACCTCGTCGAATGAGAAACAAGGCATGAATGAACGAGCTCCTCACCTGTGTCCAACGGAGTTTATGACCTCATTTATTCCTGCATCTTAATCTCGCCCACATTCGAGCTAGAACCGAGTACTTTGTTTCGGCGAAAAGCGCGGACACCACGTGAAAGTCCCGAGGCGGTGCATGTTTTCTATCGGGTCGTTGAACCATCGATAACTGTCGGTAGTTGGAACGTTTTTTTTTCTTCGTTTGACCTTTTTTGAGAGAAATTCAGGGGGGTTTGGAAATTGAAAAGTGGACACTTTTTCTCGCGATTGTTTACTTCGAGAGAATATGTTGTTTACAGATGGTTTTGTATGTTCTGTTTTAGCGATGAACGATTTCTATGTTATCGAGGCTTCGAGCTTTGGGTTGTCGTTTACGAGAAGGGATCAAAGGGACCGAGATTTGTGGTTTTTTTCAAGGGAAATTAAATATTTTATAACGATTAAATTATTGTTACGATTATTATTGTTGAAGAATAAAAGTGCTCGAGTGATAAGATAGGAATTGATTTGGTTGATTGATGGTATGGAGGGTTTCCTTTTTTACGGCGATTGGAGTTCGATTCCCGCTGGGGAGGTTTTTTTTTAAATTATTATATCAGTGAAATATGCAGAATTTGTTCTGGGGTTAATAAGGTTTTTTTAGCGTGAAGTGGAGAAACTTTTTTCGAAAGATTTATTTCGTAAATTTGGCACGTAATCTACACTCAACTTTACAATGTTTATAAATTAGTTGCTCGCTAGAAATAACTTTGCGGGGATAGATTTATGCGCTCGGAAAAAAGTTTTTGTACAATTTAGCAAAATTCCTTTTTTCACCAATTGACCAAATGTTTTTTGTCGAATTTATCATTTGACAAAACATTGGAGGCGTATAAAAATATCATAAAATTAAAATTGCGAAAAATTGTGATGTTGTCACACTAAATTTGCAATAGTGGATCCCATTCTTTTGTTCGAGTTGGTTATTTTTAGAATGCATTGCGTGCCCAATTTCACTCTAAATTACGTCATTCAATTCCCATCATTCACTCCAAACAAGTGAAATATAAATCCAAAAGATTCATCACTTAAATTGCGCAATAGAGAAAGAAACGGTCCCGAATAAATATCCTCATAATCGTCGATGATAATCTGATTCAGCCAGGATTTTCTCTGAAACTTGATGGTAATCCAATAACAATCATAATCGATTGTATGTGAATCAAGCAGCCCAAGTAAAAAAGAAGGCAAGAAAGAATATCCTCATTATCCGCTGTCCCGAGGGCAAATCACGATAGTCTACAAATCAATGCTAATCGATGCGAGGAGATCGGAATCGGTGCCCAGGCCAGCAAAACTGGGTATACGTACTTTCAGCGTAGCCGGCGTCAACCTGCCGTGGCGTGACCAGGAAACAGATCTCGCCAACAGTACCTTTGAGAGGAGACTCCTCGGCGCAGGATCGCGATGGATCGAACGAAACGATCTACATCGATCACGATCACATCACCCTCACCCCGACCCTCGACCCGCGCCCAGCCCCTGGCCCCCGGCTACGGTCGCAACGGTAACGCTCTTCCTATCCTATTTCTTATTTCTTGCCGATCCTGCGATGTCTTACTGCTGTTGGATCATTAAGCCTCGCGAATGAGAGAGCCTGCTCGATGATTTATCGCGTTACCCTTCACACGCCTCGTGCATGGCTCTCGTGGCGCTTGCAAATCAGCGACACCGTTGCATTTATCCGGGGCGAAATTACGCACAGGCGTAACGGCTGACAGGTGATATAATACCGATTCAAGTACTCTCTCCTTATACCTTGCCTGCTAATCCTCGCTTCATTCCGCGCTGTCTGTTCTCGCCGCGGTTGCGTTTCGATCTATCAGGGCGCTTTTTGTTTTATTCTGTTGGGGCGCTCAATGAACTGTACGCTGCATCTTTTAGAGGAATTTCACTAGTCCTTGATTGGGATTATTGAATGACTTAATTTCTAATTGCACAATTACGTTTGTCATCAAAACATCTAGGGGAACATGGGGCAAAGCGGGACGATTTTGCATTACGATTGTTTGTCGCTTACAAAAACACTTTTCAATTGTATGTAACACTATGAGTGCCCAAAACATTCAATGATGTACTGATAAATAATTTTTTCGTGTCCAAAAAATGTTATGTTATGTACTTTTTCATTAATTTACAGAAAAAAGTTTTTCGTCCCACTTTGCCCCATGCAAAGTAGGACACTTTGTTAAACACTTAATTAAATTCATTGTAAACGAAAATAAATGTAAAATACTCTACAAATAAGTAATACAGTGACAATCACTGGTTGTAAAAAGTTTGATTTTTCATTTTGAATACAAAAATCCAAAAATTAGGCCTTACAAAATACGTAGACATGAATCTCGATGGTTTTGTACTTCTGCATTCAGCTGACTTTGAGAGGAATGAGATTTACCTGGGGCCGCTGATATAGCTTTTAATTTTTGTTTGTTTGTGTGTGTTTTGGCTGTTTTATCTTGTTTTTGTTGTTTTCTTTTAAGTTTTTGTTCTGCATTACACCTCGCGCGGTGTCCCACTTTGCCCCTGCCCTTTTGCCCCAGGAGTACTTTTTCGAATCACGATAGTGCTCGCAATCGAAAACGCCTCGACGCAAAAAAGTGGGCTTTTGAGTACACAACGAAATAGTGCAAAAATGATTATCATTAAACAAACATTAGTATGACTTACGTGTAATTGAAAAAGAGTCAGAATTATAACTTAACACAAAAACGATGCACACGTCGTACAACT
>JABFQM010004100.1:0-10203 GCA_022816865.1 Zelostemma sp. ZL-2020
GCCGCTATTTTGCCGGGTACCGGCCAGAAACTGATTTTTCGGCAGTTTTTTGAGAGAGATTTTTTTTTCGTCCAATTCTTCTAATAATTCGGTCTCTGACTCGTACGGTGCGTACAAATAGTATCCCGATGTGTTTCTTCGAATCCGTGATGGTCATTAAAGCCGCTATTTTGCCGGGTAGCGGCCAGAAACTGATTTTACGGCAGTTTTGTGAGAGCGATTTTTTTTTCGTCCAATTCCTCTAATAATTCGGTCTGTGACTCGTACGGTGCGTACAAATAGTATCCCGATGAGTTTATTCGAATCCGTGATGGTCTTAAAGCCGCTATTTTTCCGGGTAGCGGCCAGAATCTGATTTTACGGCAGTTTTGTGAGAGAGATTTTTTTTTCGTTCAATTCCTCCAATAATTCGGTCTGTGACTCGTACGGTGCGTACATATAGTATCCCGATGTGTTTATTCAAATCCTTGATGGTCATTAAAGCCGCTATTTTGCCGGGTACCGGCCAGGTCCCTATTTGTCGGCTGTTTTTTGAGAGAGATTTTTTTTTGTCCAAGTCTTCTCATAATTCTTCCTGTGACTCGTACGGTGCGTACAAACAGTATTCCGATGTGTTTAATCGTAGACTGAAAACAATTTACCGTTACGACAACAGGAAAAACATTGTTAAAATTCGGCCCGAAAGTAATTTTACTGTTGTGTTTACATTTGAAATTCCTGTTACCGCAACCAGAATTTTTTTGTTAACTCATCAATGTTGAGCACAAAAAACCACGACACAATTGTTATTCTCTTAGGTCTTATTATTTTAAACTCTACCATTAACAAAAAATTGTTTTTAACATTGCTAAAAAAATTCTGCTCACGATAACATTATTTTTTTTACGATAACATTATTTTCCAGGTTAGTGCTACAAGAACTCATTACCGTTACCGTAACAGGAAAATTTTTGTAGCGTAAAACGGAATTCATTGTGGGGCTAACAGGAATGCCCCATACAAGTGTGACTTTGTTGACATTACAGGGCAAATCTTTCTCAGTGTTCCGTGATGGTCATTAAAGCCGCTATTTTGCCGGGTACCGGCCAGGTCCCGATTTTTCGGCTTTTATTTGAGAGAGATTTTTTTTTTGTCCAAGTTTTGTTGTTGCATTTAATTTACGTTTTTGAATTTGTAACTTGCCGAATTCGAGTTAACAAACAAATTCTGTGAAAAAAGTTTGTAACAAATGTTATTCTCTACAACACAGAATTTTTTTCTTTTCGTATTCAGCATATTTCATTTTTTCGAATGTATATGGAAATGCCTTCTTCAGGCGAGCATTTCGACGGTTCACGAGCTCATGCGTCGATAAGAGAAGAAAACATATTCTAAGCATCCATGACTGTTGACGGAATCATCGATAGTCGACAATAAAAAACCCTATGAGAAATAATGTCGATAAATAAGTTTTAACCTCCATCGAAATACGTAAATGATGAGATTTTAAAAATTACTTTTATTTCGCTTCCTATTGCGCGAATAACATTTTCGATGGACTCATTAAAATCTAGTAACTTATAACAGCGACGGTTGACGGTCAGAAAATGTTCAGACCGTCGCTGTTAGCGGGCTTAAGGGGATGTGGAACACCTCGGGTTTCTACCTTATCGGCTTTTGGGGTGTTGATTGATAAAAAATTAAATACTGTTTCAAAATGAAATTCGAGACCAGACGCCGATTCTACTGATTTGGGAGAATGTAACGAAATCTCAAAATCTAGAATCAGATTGTTAATTTGGAAGAATAGTACGAATTAGTTCAAATTCGACTAGTTCGTACTATTCTTCTAAATTAACAATCAGATTCTAGGTTTTAAAACTTTGTTACATTCTCCCAAGTCATTAGAATCGGCGTCTGGTCTCGGAATTCATTTTAAAACAGTATTGCATTTTTTATTAATAAACACCCTAAAAGCCGATGAGGTAGAAACCCAAGGTGTTCCACATCCCCTTAAAGACACAGTTATGTCGACGGTTACAGCGACGGTTGTGTGCATATAGACAGTGCCTGCTAAACGATACATGCCCTCCATCTTTTGGTCATTATTCGTAGCACGAGATCGCATTGTTGGTAGCAATGTACAACGAATTCGAAAATTGAGCCCGCGGATAGCATAACCGTCGGAGCGCGTGAACCGTCGAAATGCTCGCCTGACGAAGGCAAATTCCATACACATTCAAAAAAATAAAAGATGCAAAATATAAATAAAAAATTCTGTGTTGTAGAAAATAAAATTTGTCACAAATTCCCTTCATAAAATTTGGTTCCTCAACTTGAATTTGACAAGTTAAAAATTCAAAACCGTAAATTTTCTGCAACAACGAACGTTTCTAGGAAACAAAAGACGATCGAAACGAAAAAAAGTTTCCATTTTTTGCGAGGAATAAAATTTTACAAAGAATGTTTGTGATGTATGTAATTTTCTACAACACAGAATTTGTTTTTCTTTATATTTTGTTCCTTTTGATTTTTCGAATGTGTATGGAATTTGCCTTCGTCAGGCGAGCATTTCGACGGATCAAACGCGCTCCGTCGAAATTCTCGCCTGACGAAGGCAAATTCCATACACATTCGAAAAAATAAGATGCAAAAATTTACGGTTTTGAATTTTTAACTTGCCTAATTCAAGTTGAGGAACCACATTTTATAAAGGAAATTTGTAAAAAATTTTATTTTCTACAACACAGAATTTTTCGCCTTCATATTTTGCATCTTTTATTTTTTCGAATGTGTATGGAATTTGCCTTCGTTAGGCGAACATTTCGACGGTTCATGCACTCTGTCGATTATGCTATCCGCGGGCTCAATTGTAGTATTTTTGAGCGCTAATTGTCTAACGAAATTGAAAGGTCGCTATTAGTACTATGTTTTTCGGGATTAATTGTGAAAACCATGATTTATAACTTTGATGGTTTATACTTAAATAAATGAAAATTAATAGAAACTTAATTTTCTAATATCTAATTTAAAAAAAGATTAAAAATGCCATTAGATGCCTATAAAATGACATTCGCGCTCTTCTTCTCAGTAAAATCGCGATTTAACTAGCAATAATCGCTGGCGTTTATAATTATAACTTGATTAATTTTAAATTTTAAGTGAAAACTTCCTCAAACGATATGGAAAAATTTTGTCGTTGCAAGTTTTTATACATCGAAAGCTCCCTCGATACCTTTTTTCCGCAGACGTTGCGAAACACGGGTTTTGATTTAAAAATAAATAAAAGTTTGAAAAAACAATTTAAACTCGCGAGTTTCGCTACCCTGTTTGGAATAAATCTTTAACTTTTAGCCGAGTATTCGCGATAAATGTTTTTGAAAAACATGGATTTTAAACTGAGGAAAAATTTGACCTTTTATTTTTTATTCAACAAATTGCGGGTCCAACAAAAAATATATAATGAGAAAAAATGTCCGTCCGAACAATGCGCATATGACAGTATTTTTTTCGCAAATTTTATCGATTTTTTCTCGTCATAAAATTTCCGAGCATGAAAATTTCCAGGCGCTGAATTTTATTGACTGAAATTAAAAGAGTACTTATTTACGACTAAAGATTAAAAAAACAGTGGAAAAAGTAACGAAATTTCCATAATATATTTTGGGGCCATTTTACCCAATTTTATGTTTTTAAAATTATAAGAATATAAATTTTCGTAAAAATGATGGTAACATTTTATCAGAAAAGTTTTTATTTTTGTAATCATGAAAAGAGCAGAGTTTTAACACTTTTCAACAATTATCAACATTCATTCAGATTAATTTGTTGACATAGCATAATTTAGATTAATACTTCCGGAAGGAAAATACCTGCTTTATCAGAGGGTATGGGAGTCATTCAAAAGCCTCTGTTTTAGAAGCATCCATAAATTCTAGAACATGTAGTTTTCCTATGCCGCGTGCGTTGACTGATAACACAGCGACATATTTGAGCTTGCTATCCTATAAGTGTCTGCGGAATTATCGCGAAAATCTGGGGAATAAATTTAGATTATGTTTTCTTGCAAAAAATGTTCGTTTAAATACATTTAAGTTAATCTAAAATTTCCTTCTTATCAGAAAAATGTGTTTACGAAAAATTACGTAATTTACGCGATTGAAACGTAGTGTTAATTGTAATTTATTATTCATGAAAAGTTAATGTCTTCAATTTACGATAATTCCAACTTTTTTGTTTTCTCAAAGAAAAATGAATAAGATAAATGAAAAAAGGCAAAACTTAGAATGACAGACGTAAATTTTTCGGAATATAAATCGAAAATAACAACAATTGCAACGGCAAAATATAAGTAACTCGCATAAAAGACTTAAACTTTCTGAAATCTTGAAATCTCTTGTTTTAATTTTCAACTAATTCGTGTTTCTTAACAAGTTTTCAATGAAAATTTACATCTTTCAAGATTTAAAAGCCTAGAAAATATTGTACACTGTTAAAAAGGGACATAAAATAGTAAAAATAAAAAATAAACGTACATCAAGTTCGTTTTAAGAAATATAATTGTTATCGATAAACGTAAAACTCAAATATAGCACATCATAAATTGTTTTCTATACATTACCATCATCATGCTGAACAATAATAAAAAATGTACTAGCTAAATATATTTTTTTATCATCAATTTTATTTACAATTTGCAAATCATCTTAAAAGCGAACGAAATTCAGTCTTTTTTAGGTATCATGGTTTGAAACTGAAAATCCTGTGATACACAAAAATGTTCATGACTCGATTATATGCTTAAAACAATTATTTACCAGGTTAGACTAGTTTATACCATACACGGATTCAACTCGAAACGAATGTCTTCTGACGTTGTCTTCCAATGTACTCCTTACTTCAATGAATACGCAGAGTAACTGTTGATATTTTGAAGAATAAACTTAAAAAAGTTTACAAAAATGATTAATCAATCCGTAGTAAATACGATAATTTTATAATTTTTGAATGACTCGTGGCGCTATGGTCAAATATTTATGCATTTCAGTGCTCTGGGTACAGTTTTTTACACGACGAATATCAGTAAGATAAGAATTAATTATTTGTAGAAAGTATGATTGACAAGCAAAATTAAAAAATAGTTTCATCAGTCTCGATCTGTTGTTTTTACTGTACAGAAAACTGAAGGGGTAGGTTTGAAGAACCCAAAAAAGTCCCATCTTAATTTTCACTCAAATAATAATAATTGGTATAGAAAACTTTCCGTCAAATTATTGCGGTCAGTGGTTAAACATTATTCAGAATTTTGAATACTGTAAGTATCTTTTGATACTTTGAAACGAAATAACAAATAAATAAAGACGGTTAAATCACGAGTTCAAAAACTATACTTTTTTATTAAGAAAAACGAAAACAAATACGTAATCTCTTTGCTTTAATCGAAATTTTAGGTCAGAATTATTAATTTTCACGAAGACCGCTGATCTGTACTTTTATCTAAAGCCGAGATAAAACATTTTTTTATTGTTCCAACTCGATGGAAACTTTAAAATATGGAATCCGAGCATCAAGTATTTTTCCAAGTTCCGTTTCTCGAGATCATTAGTGCACTTGCTATTTGCACTAATCCCCTCTCTTGCTGTTCTGAATTCGAGATATGCCCACTTTCATGGTTTCTTTCAATTTTTTTGTACTCAATTCAAGAAACCCAGTTAACGAAACTCCGGATAAACGCGTGGCCCGGTAATTGGCCGGGCACGTGGGGGAATTTTCCCTCCTTTTCGGAAAGAACCACCTTCTCCCCAAAGATATATAAGACCGATTCGAGCCCTGCAGACTCACTTACTTGCTCCATACTCAACTTGGATACTTGGTCATTTGCCTGTTGTTTTGGAAGTTACAGTGTTCACGAACCTTGCTATTTTCGTAAGTTCATACGACGTGCTTGTAAAAACTGGGTGTATTTGAACATTAACGAATTATTAATTTTCCTTTATTCGAGTCAGTTCCTTTGACGAGGATATTTTTGCTACGATTCTGACGATTTTCTCGAACATAAGAGTACGCTATTATCATTTTACGTTGAGATTATTTGCTTCATTAAAATTAAAATAATTATTGCTTGTCTTTGTTTTATCTCAACATTATTATTACTATTTCATCTTTATTCAATAATAATTGCCATTTTATCATTGGAATTTTACATCTCCTTTTTTTGTTTAAATAATCGAGAGGCATTGAATTTAATCTTGGTCAATAACGAACGATAGAAAAAAACAGACATTTCGTACAAATCATTTTAACGAGCATCGTTCCGATCTCAATATCAATTTTCAAGGTCTATATTTTTCCGTTATTGTTTATGAAAATCAGGAAAAATAAGACTGGAATGTAACTCATCAAAATGATTAGTACGAAACGAACATTTTTTTCTCTTGTTATTCTTTATTTGCCGAGAGATTGAATTCAATACCTCTTGATTATATTATTCTCATTGCATTATCTATTTTTATGTGTATTTTTGTGTGTAATTGTAATACGGTTTTATTGTATTTTTCACTATGTAAAATAATCCCATTTATTTGCAAGGAAAGTCAATTGAAATATTTCGTTTTCAGTTTTGTTGCATTACATAATAAAATAACGATATCGTGAAACATGAATAATAAAAATGCGATATCGTAACTTTTACATTATAAATCGCACTGGCGGCGATTCAAAAAGCAAAACATGTGAAGATCTAATCTCAATTAATCGGCGACTTTTGCCAATTAATTAATACCGTACTTTTCTTCTAATTCATGCTTTTTTTGCAAACTAATTATCAATATTTTTTTATTTTTTTATTTCAGGAAATAGTAAATTTACTCTAAAAATGAAATTTATTATTTTTCAATAATTAGTTTCCATTATCTATAGTTCGTTTTTAAAACGCTGCAGTTTTTCAACAACAACAGTTTTTATATTTATTGCGGCAGCTTATTTATATTCTAATTTATTGCGTTGGAAAAACACTCCGTAATGTTTTAAGAATTACCACAATATAAAGACACTGTACTTTTTCAGTCTTCGTTTTAACGTAATCATTGAATAAAAAAAAGTGAATTTAATCAGTTCGTAGTTTTTTGAGTCATTGACAATTTGCCAAGGTGACAAACATATTGTACGCCCGGATGTTATGCATAGTACATCAACTGTATTATTTACAAGAGTTTTAAAAAGTCACGGTGTTTATTTCAGATCATTCGCTTGTCGCTGATAGGGTTTGCGGATCTATCCTGAAAGCTCTGTGTTCATTCAATTTCGACTTCAATATGGCAGACTACAAAGAACGAACTTTCATCATGATTAAACCCGACGGTGTTCAACGTGGTCTCGTCGGAAAAATCATCCAGCGGTTTGAAGATAAAGGCTTCAAACTCGTCGCCATGAAGATGAATTGGGTGAGTTTCCGACCCGTGCAATCTTTCAACCATTAAAACTACGTTCCTTAAAAGTTTTTGGAACAATTTTTCTGTTAACTCTCTGTGCAGTGATTTTTTGTTTTCGTCGTTTCATTTCTGTTCTGTATTGTCACGTTTTTTAATTGAATAAAAAGGCACTATTCCGAATTTCTACTTAGCAACGATGGGAAAAAAGCATTTATTCAAAAAACGTCCCGCAACGACTTTCAGAAAACTTTTATACAATTTGAAAGAACATGCAACTTCAGATTTTATGTTCTCTGCAATATTCTTGTAATGAATTGTTTCGATGAATATTCTCTCGAAAACTTCGATTTCTGTGACTGCTGCGATGAAAGGTGAATTATTAACATTTTTTTAGATACTTAAAAGTCGTTGACAATTTTGGATTGGAATATTATTTTAGCAATCAAATTGTTTCTAATCCTGGTTCACTGCTCTTGATTATCAATGTTTTGTTTTGCGTCGTTACAAAACCGTAAACCGATAAATCAAGAGCAGTGCACCAGGATGGGAAAAGATTGATTGCCGAGACAATATTCTTATCAAATCTTGCAAATATTATGCATAATTATCTCTGGAAAATATCAGTATTACGCGTTTTGTTTAGACAGAGCATCACAGTAGTCACGTAAACCAAATTTCAAACCTAATCCATTGATAACAATTCATTATTTAATCTTTAAACAATTATTTTGGTACAACATCGACATTTTATAGCGTTCAGAGGATTTTTTTCACTGAAATTGTAAAAAGAACGTCTTATCACGATTACTTGCAAAAGTGAATTATTTCTCGCTGGACCCACACCAATATTCAGCTGTTTTTTTCACGCAAAAGCGCATTATTGACGCAGAAGAAAAAAATCGGCAAGAGGAAGAGCTCTTGAGTCAAGAATACTCGAATTTTTATTCGAAAAGACTTTTCTCACTTCAAATGATAATGCCCAAGAATGTCCGTTTCTCGATTTATGCGAGAGATCATTAAGAGAGCCGAAATCATTCAACGTAAATTGATGTTTCAGGCTCCCGAAGAAATGATGAAGCAACATTATGTCGGTTTGTCGTCGGAGCCATTTTTCCCAAGTTTAGTCAAATACATGTGTTCTGGCCCTGTCGTTCCAATGGTAATTATTGCAAGTTATTAAAATTAGAGCAGAATTCATAGTCAAAAAATTAATAAAACCCAGAAAAGTTCATTTCAATCCAATGATATCATTCACGCAATTCTTGTTATCGATATATGCATTCAGAAAATGATATCGCGAGATTGAAATCTTAAAATCGTGATATCGTGAAATTTTATGAATCACATTGTAATAATAGTTTGATAACAATATTTTATTACAACATTTGCATGCAGTTCAATATTCATCTTGGTTATGATACCGCCGAAATATCGCACTTTACGATGTAGATAACGAATATCGTGCAATGTACGATTGCGATGGGAGAAAAAGCCAAGAGTTTGTTTTCTCAGTAATCTAAACGATTCTTTTTATCAATAAGATTTGGGAGGGACTAAACGCAGTGAAAACTGGAAGAGTCATGGTAGGCGAGACGGGTCCTAAAGATTCCGCTCCAGGTTCGATTCGAGGCGACTTTTGCATCGTATCAGCACATAGCTACGTCTCCGCTGTAAGATTTTTCAATACTGCTCTCCGCATTTCTTCCTTATTGCATTTTTCCTCTACCAGATGTAGAACATGGTTAATGTTCTAAAATTGTCATGATTTTCAGACACACTTAATGTTCCATTTCAGTTTTCATAACGACAATCAATTACACTCGGAAAGCTTACTACATTTTGAATCATTACTATGAAATCCAGAACCGACTTGTCCTTTTTTAGCGCATTATCTCATTAAAACAGCGGGAAAATAATCCATGCATGATTTTCTTCTACAAATCGAAGGTTCGGAGAGGAAAATTAAACCCAGTAAAGAACGGAAGAATCATGTTAAACGAATCAAATCTCAAGGATTCCACTGCGGATACGGCTCGAAGCGAGTCATACATAATGGCAGGACGCAATGTTATTCATGGATCTGATTCTGTCGAATCTGCGAACAAGGAAATTAAGCTGTGGTTCGGCGATAGCAATGAAAAGAAGCAGGTCTTTGACTGGACTTCCGGGCATGAAAAATGGATCTACGAATAAACTGATCTTACCCCCTTTTAATTTCCGTTGAATGATTTCTCCGTTTTCAACTGTCAGAGATACAAAACCCTTTCATTACATTTTCCTGATGCAACCAGACGACGAATAGTGAAAAACTTTGACGTTCTTCGCGTTTTCTTCGCTGGTTTCGTTCTAGAAATGTCATCACGAACTTCATTCATGTAATGAATAAAAGGTTTCATAGAGACGTTAATTTCTAGCTCGTTTTGTAAAAATCATAAATTCTTAACAAGAAGTAAATGCACCCGAGAGAAAATGCTCAGCTGCTTACGAAGCTAAAAAGAGGCTAGAAATTTTGTCTAGGTCATCTCAACAACTGTTCATTCTTCGTTAATCAGCTATATTAAGTACATAGGTCAAGCTTTGAGAACACCGGTGAATCATCGTGATTGCAGAACATCAAACTTGCAAAGTTTTTACGAATATCTCGAGTTAGCTGGTTCTTGAATTTTCTATCTGTTACTATTGTAAAAGTCATTGTAAAAAAAACTGTTTGAAACTACTTTGTTGATGAAGAAGTCACAGTATGAGGCACTATTTTTTCCAACTATTGTTATTACTATTGTCAATAATATAAATA
>JABFQM010004101.1:0-10198 GCA_022816865.1 Zelostemma sp. ZL-2020
GAATAGTATCCCGATGTGTTTATTCGAATCCGTGATGGTCATAAAAGCCGCTATTTTGCCGGGTACCGGCCAGAAACTGATTTTTCGGCAGTTTTTTTAGAGAGATTTTTTTTTCGTCCAAATCTTTCAATAATTCGGTCTGTGACTCGTACGGTGCGTACGAATAGTATCCTGATGTGTTTATTCGAATCCGTGATGGTCATTAAAGCCGCTATTTTGCCGGGTACCGGCCAGAAACTGACAACATTTTCACTCGAACACGCCGCTCGATCTCAGATCGCTCTGAGAGCATTCACTCGAAAACGCTATAAGTATCGCTTTGAAGTGCGCGCGGGAACAATTGAAATCGGTCTCAGGCCTATACACTTTTCAATTATATTGAATTGTTCGATTCAAAAAATCGATTTTCAAGCGATCGATCTTTTTTCGACGATTTTTTTATGAATCGATTCTAATCGCTAGAATTAGGGAAGGGGAAAATAGTTGTAGCGACATCTATAATGCGAGCAAACTGAGCAAACGGCTCCACCAAAAAACATGGCGGCGTGCGTATTACAAATTTGAAAACATAGGTGGCGATAAAAGCAACAACAAATGTTCAGCTCGTGATTATAATTAGGTTTTAAGTTACACCTATTTTAAAAGTATTCACTGCACAACACCCAAAGTATAATAATAGTATTCGATTAGAATTGCGTTACCTTATCTTGTACTTCTGTAGGTAGACTATCTATATGTTATATAGAAGCAACACATTGTAATTGTAAACATCACCAATGTATATTTTTGTACTAATGGCTGTACACTCCATCTGTTGAGCCAATAATGAACTCACTAACTAGCTTCTGCTCGTGATAACTAAGCTAAAAAAAATACACATGTCCGAATAATATTTTAAAACCATGTTAGCGACAGGGTTTTGCGATTTGTGTATTAACGTCGGAGACGGCGACAAAGAAAAATTACGCGATTTACTGAGGAAATCATGCGACCGTAAGAACCAATTGTATCGTAATTTAATATTTTCACTTAAATTCGTGAATTAAATAATCAGTATTTTGTTAATTTTTAGTTGGATACCAAACGGTGGCGCTTAATCAAAATGTCGATGAAAGTATTTTTGAATCTGAGAAAACGAAGAAGAAGAAAAAAGCCGGAGAAAACGATCAAACGTCTCAAGTTCCGGAGCCCATCGACGTCCAAGATTTGATCGCAGAGTTCAATGGAAAACTCAGAATTTTGAGCAGACTGACTTTTTCTTTCTCAGATACAGCTAAAACTTATAGATTGGTGAATGGTCTTATAATCGAGCATGAAAACTCGATAAAATAGATTTTTCAAAATTAACGCAACAATTTCTTCAAATAATCGACTTGATTTCAGGGACACTCCGTGACACTGAAAAAGTACAATTTGTATGCAGTCGTGCCAAAATCGCAAACAGCTCTACAAGTAAAACTTTGTTATTAAAAAAAAAAGTAAAATCCAATTTATAATAAACTTTTTTTTCAGTTTGCGTGCTCTCAATTGAATGTAGACGTGATCTACATCAACTCTTCCTGCACCGGACTGAGATTTAACAGAAAATTGTACCTCCAAGCTTCGAAAAGAGGAGTATATTTCGAAATTCAGTACGGGGACGTCATAAACTCGGAAACAAGAAAGTTTGCACTGTACTGGTCGCATTTGTTCCACACTTATGGAAGAAGCAGAGTAAACTCGATTATTCAACATTCATTTTTATGTATAAAACTCCAGTATGTTTAAAGTCGAAAAATGTTTTTTCAGAATGTCGTGGTCTCGAGCGGAGCGGAAAATTCTTTCCATCTCAGGAACCCATATGACGTCATATTGCTGTATCCTTTTAGTGATCTGTAATAATTTCGAATTGTACCATTTTTCGTTTCTGAAAAACTTGTACAGTAATTACGAAGGAACGAACATTGTTTTAGAAAACTAAAGTGTTTATCTCACATTCGGAGATTTTTAAATCTGTAAATACTTCGAGATAACTCGAAATTATTCGATTTTTTGATATGCAAAACACAAAATTCCTTGACTTATTAATTACTGTGTTAAACAGAGGACCGATCTTTGGATTGAGTGGCCAACAATCTCAAGCTTCGATTCTTTTACAATGCCACAATTTGTGTTACAAAGCAGGTAAAGATTACAAGCTTAGAAACATTTTCTCGACATTTTTGTGTAATTTTTTTAATGAATACAGGAAATTGTTTATTTAACTTGAATGTTCACTAATTATTGCTAACTTGTTTCAGAAAAAAGGCCCCTTGGGAAATCAACTTTCACAGTTCATGCATCACCAGCGAATCGTGATATTTATGCGTCTAAAAAAATAAAATTATGAGTTTCCTTGTTTTGCAATATCGTTGATTGTTAATAAATGATAGAGTATTAGTTAAGTAGTAGTTTCCATTTCCTTGATAATCCAATTATTTCGACAATCATCGATAACAACGAAGCTGTAGCTGAAAACGTGAAAATAGTAAATGATAAATAAAACAAAATTAGATTTATTATGTCTTTATATCACATCATTCATAATCAAATATACAATGTATGCCGCGAATGAAAAATAAAAAAATAAATTATGGTGTTTGCCCTCAAACTATTTTCCAAGGCAATGCCACTCGTTACATAATTGACGTTTCAAAAAATCCAGATTTCCATGAAATTTCATAATCCCGAAAACATCGAGGGCCCTTAAAACTTAAATTTACACTACCATTGACGATAGAGGCGAAAGCATGACAATTTATTTTTTCTTGCCGTCTTTCTAATGCTAGCAAAAATGGAATCGCTGTACTTATTCATTTTTACATCGAAAACGTTTGGCATATGAATGGAATGTAAAGTTCAATGATTTTACTAATTTGATAATTTAATGTAGTTACATTTTTTATATTACAATAAATATAATAAACATGAACATATTATTGTAATTATGCTGGTAGCAGTTTATATGGCAAACTCTTAAAAGTTATAAAGTTCGAGGATTCGCTTAAAAAATGATAAGTTACATCGATGCTTCGAGTCTCCAAAACTTTTTCCATGGAGTCCTCGAGATCGAAAAGTAACAGTCTGTATAGTTTATAAAAGTTCGAAATTATGTAAAAGTACAATTCAATCATGACGCTGAGTGTATAATTGAATAGTACTTATAAAAAAATGTCAACTATGTTCCATGATTAAGAATTATTTGACCGTTACATGTCGGTATTTCTCTTTTAACAAATGTTTGACAAGTTTAACACTTCTTCGTTGCTATTTTACACGATCGCAATGGAACATACATTATTGCTGTACGTATTGATATTCGAACATTTGAAAGAATTGCTGTCTAATTAGAAATTAACAATCGGGTTAGAGGTCGAGATTAATTCATACGCATATTTGCTAAATAAGCTAATCAAGTATATGGAGATCTTTTAAATACAATGTTAATACCTTTGGATGAGTAGCGACCAGTGCTAAACGACATTTTATATTTATAGCATACCTAAGACTTGTTTGATTTCAAAGCAGGTTGAGAACTATTTTAATCGTACATTAAAAGTTGGAATCACCCAATTAATTCTTGGTGTCTTATAAACATTCGATTAGCAGAATTTCGTAGGAATCGACTCTCTCAAGTTACCAGTAATTGAATTAAATTTTATCGTACATTGCAAATTTACACCTATAAAAATAGATTCAGACATTACCGGAAAATAAAATATGTCAAAAAAGGTCTAATTCTAAAGATTTGTAAACATCCTTTACATAAAAAAAGTGAAAAATGGTTATTCTACCTTAATTCCTTAAAGTTCATTTAAAAAAGTATCATCCAATAACTTTGCATTCATTTTTCAAATGAAAGCAACATTTACAAGCCCCTTAACACGTAATCTTAAAAATTATTTTTTAATACTGAAAACTTCTAATTTTGCCTCATGAAAAACTATAAAGATTCGTTAACTCTCGCGATTTAGCAAGATCCTAGCAACATATTTTACAATTTGATTAAATGATTCTTAGAACTCGAAACCTTTACCCTGTGACAAATCAGTAGCAAATAAGAACCATTTTCCACCGTACAACGAATCACGCAGCGTATTCTACATAGAAAATTTCATGAAACATAAAAATAAATACCTTATACTATAAAAGCTTTTTAAAGCTGCTCAACCCAGCTTCTAACGAATCACAAGTCTTGGGTATTCGACGCAATAATTTTTTAATTCTGCGATGTTCATCTATTATCGATTTTATTAAGCTGATTATTAATTATGGTCTCTGAGTCTTTCGTTTGTTCCCTCGTATCTAACATAGGATCATCTCCATTAGAAACTATGCGACACGAGGAAGGGCTATCTACGGGCTGAAACGAAAAACTCGGAGAATCTGCGCTCGATAACGATTCAGGTGTGCCGACCGAACTTATCGTCCCTGGCAGTGGACTCGAGATAGCGTCTAACCTGCAAAGTTATTTTATCGTGTGTTAAAAGTTTATTCTTTTGTTAAATACGAAGAGCAACAATCAGTGTCTTTATTACCGTAACGCATTTGAAATGACTAAGGTAGAGGTTCTTTTCGCCGGCGGTTGTAAGTGGTCCGTGGCATTGTCGTCCAGCTCAAATTTCCTCTTAACCGGTCCCAGACAACTGGGTCGTATCGCTATAGGACTTAAACTGCGCCTGCAAATGAATAAAACTTGTTACTCCAAATCCATTTTCAATGTTTACAAATGCGAGATTTCTGAACAACCTAGTAGCAAATGCTTGTCTCGTGGGACTCGGCGATAAGCTGGTCTTCCAAGAAACCATATGCGAAGAGTAACAAGGTCGTTGTCCCAAACTCGACCTTGTGGGCGACGGCGAGGAGCACATCGGAGGTACATTTACTGGCAAACTTAGGTCATATTTTTTCGCTAGTTGCTGACTTTTGTGGAGTTGTTGAGTCGGCGAGTCCGATTCTTTGAAAGACAATCCTTCCGCCTCGAGTGTCAAATCTTCCCAAGATTGTGAAATCTGCATCGCACTGTGGATTTCTTTCTCGTGAGCGGCTTCGCGCCCGGCTACGTCTACGCATTCCTCTTGTCGCAGCTGACTTATTCGAGGTGTTAATCTTGGTATACTGCCGGGGCTCTGAAATTAAATTGAAGGCTTTTACAATCATGTTGGGAGGGATGATAAACAGTTTTGAACAAAAAAAACATTTGTCAGCCAGTGTCGTAACGTTCCATCTGCTTGTTTTGTTGGAATTGTCGGTATGCTTTTTTGCTATTTACTTGTGTAGCAGGAAATGCTGCGATCGGAATACTCACGCTCGTGCTGAATCGTCTCGTGCGTGGAGTATTGGCGAACATGTTGAAAGTCGACACTGCTTCTCTAAAAACGATAAACGAAGGATTATTACCAAATTAAGATTAAATTTTCTCCTAGAGTTAATTTGAATATTTTCTTTGTTTCGATATTTTCCAAAATGAAAAAAGGAACGAATCAAAGACTTCAGCGAATCAAATAATGTATAATCACTTGCTTAGATCATTTATCATTGAAAAAACATCAGCGTAAGATACATTATCATCGGGGAAAGTTGAAGTTGTAAAAGATAACAAACTTTTTAAAGAAACCCAAAGATAATTAATGCGGTATTTTTTCGAAAAAAAGTAAAGTTATTTTTTCTTTAAACGCCGCTCATTTGTCAGTTGCAAAATCGGCGAGTCAAACTCGATCGGTTCGATTCAAAACAACATTCCGAGAAAAAAAATCTCGACGTTTCGAGTGGGCATAAATGTTCGTATCCACTCGAAATGGAAAAACGGGAAAATTGGAAAAGCTGGGCGAGGAATCGTTGCGAATGAAAAAGAAAAAGGCAGGGTGGTCAAATTACCTCGGAGCCGATGTCGAAGGTGATGTAACAGACATAGTGGCACTGATCTCGTTGATCATCGGAGCACTGCTGGATCGTTTGAGGCTGACTATGGGGCAGTCAACATCCATGGCTGTCACAGTTTTTTGGACACTCATGAATGTGCCTGTGGTCAGTGTTGTCGTAAAAGAAGCACATTTGGTATTCCGTAAACGAGGCTCGCTAAAGTTCGAGGAATCCGCGCGGGGCCAGAACAACGTTTTTCCGCGCAGTTCCTGTCGAGCTCCTTTTTCGTTACCTGCGGTAATAACGAGCATAAAAGCCGTATCGACACATCCGAAACCGATTTTGCGGAAAGACAGATAACTCGCGAAACGTATCAACGAAGCGAACGTTCTTGCACTCGGAAAAAGTAACAAGTGCTACTTTTTGATGCTGCTTCTTCACGAAGCCACAAGAGACCGGGTGCCAAATCTTGGTTCTCAAATCGGACAAACGCCTCTGTCGATAGAGCAGGTTTTTTTAGAATTTTTTTTTCGGGTATTGCAAAACTCAAGGACCGTTTTTTACGGTCATTAATTTGAGAATTGGTAGGGATGATTTTGAAAAGTTCTGATTCTATAGCTTTTTTTATTAAAAGAGAGCGCATTCCGTGAATCTTTGTCTGATGTTAAAGAATAGAAAAAGACAGAAATGTACTGGTTTTGAGTACGTATAAGACAGTATTTTGATCTCTCTCCGTTGCATGTAGTGCAAGTAGAATAAAAAAAGTCTTTTGGCCTTTTCTTGAAATTTCGCAGCTTTTGAAGAGAAAAGAGAGAGATTTTATCACTTGTCGTCGTACGTGTAATCTAAAAAAGCGCTATCAAAAACTGAACTTAAGCAGCGTTGCTTTGATTTGCGCGGTCTCATACGACTCAGTCGGCAATGACGTTTATGAGAGAAAGAGAGAGAGAGAGAGAGAATTGTTTATCCGCCATTTTGTAACTGCCGTACGCGCAGTTTTCGGTGGCATTGCTTCACATTTGCGAGTATTTTGCAGTGACATGGATTACAGAAGTTGAAGTAAACCGAGTTGGAATCGTTTTAAATTGAGGCACCTCGCCGTGCACTACCAACTGCCCATGACTCGCTCCGCGAACTATCGCTTTCCCGTGAATCTTCGCGATGACAATTTTTGACAAGTGCTCCGAACTACGACCCAACTTTCTTGACTTTTGAGGTCAAATGACGAGTCCCACGTAAAGGCAAGGAATTTATTGCACAGATTGGATATTACGTGAGTTTCGCAACAATCCATGCTTCCCTAATTAACTCCGAGATCCATTCACGATTTATGATTGATACGACGTTTTCGATATATTTACTCGATGTTTTCATATATCAATATGGAGTAGCTTTGAGCAACACATTCAATGTTGTGTCGACAAATCGGCCTGATTTCGATCTTTATTGCCGTTTTTACGTGTCAATATTGATTTTCGTGCAAATACGATCGTAAAATCCTCATTTCCGGTAAAGTAATGGTTTAATTTGACAATTTCGAATTAAATAATTTAACATTCCGAAACGATCGATATTTCTAAACATTGCAATTTATGCACAAAAAGTTACATTATAATTCATCGAAATTGTTGAAATCACGATTTTTTGTTTAAAACTGATTTCTAATTCTAAAATAATGTTGCAGAATGTCTGTGCAAAGCGGAGGACAGCGATTGCTGTTATCAATGCTGAACGAGCAGCTAACGTGTCGCTTATGTGGCGGGTACTACATAGATGCAACTACGATTATAGAATGCTTGCATTCATGTAAGAATTTCACAGTACATTTTACTACGTACCCAAATATTGTTGATCTTATCGCCTTTTTTCTTCCACAGTTTGCAGAAGTTGCATCGTCAAGTACTTGGAAAAAAGCAAATATTGTCCCATATGCGAGGTTCAAGTCCACAAAAGTAAACCGTTGCTAAATATCAGACCAGATCACACGCTCCAGGATATCGTTTACAAATTGGTCCCTGGGTGTTATCAAAGTACGCTTGAAATCACGAAATTGTACTATTCGTGTGCAAACTACAATGTGAATGTTTCATTTGCAGATGAAATGCGCTGCAGAAAGGAGTTTTATGAGAAACAACCAGAAGGGAAAAATCTCACGCAAGCTTCTGAGACTAAAGGAGAACCCGCGGAATCTCACATATTCTCGCCGGACGAGTCGCTCAGTTTATCGTTGGAATACTACAATCCAAGCGCGAAATCTGAGAATGAAGATGGCAATAATGAAGCGGAAGAAATAACGTTACCGCGAAGGTATCTGCGATGTCCAGCAGCAGTAACTGTATTCCACCTGCAAAAACTTATTAGAGCCAAATATGGTCTTACGGAGGCACACAGAGTTGATATTCTCTATAAAGAAGAACCATTATACTCCACGTATACTCTCATGGATATAATGTACATTTACCTGTGGAGGAGGGTAAGCTATATACATTATTTTAAAGCGACGAAATAAGTAATGTTCACAATTTCTTCTATTTCAGAAAGTACCTTTGCACTTGAGCTATAGGATATTTGAATCATCTCCGAAACGACTCAGATTATCAGAGGACAGTGCAGAATACAAGCAGTCACTTTCTGATGCGGGCATCGGACAATCCGAATCGCTAGAGGACCTTGCAAACAAAAAGGAGTGGAAAGAAGTACAGTTGAAGATATCGGAGACCGGCGTGATGAGTGTCATGGACATTTCAAGCCCGGAATTCAAGAGGAGTCTTAAAGCCAACGAAGAGAAGGCCGAACAAACGGAGAAATCTTCAAAGGAACCTTTGGTTGCAGGAAACACGTCAAAGATTTCCAAGGAAAGTACGCAGAAAAGTACCGACGTCCTGGAAAATCCACGAGTCGTGGAAAACGTCACCGAATCATACGTTACTCGAAGCAGTGTAAAATTACAAAACCTCGCAACTGCGGCGACATTAGATAAAGTGAAAGTCGAAGAACAGGAGAGCAAGAAAAATGTGAAAACTCCCGTTTCGAAAGATGCTCCTGAAAGCGCTGTAAAACTTGAAGCGGATTCGAAAGAAGTCAAAAACACCAGCGAAAATCGGCTCTTGACGAACAACAATTCCATAAGTTCGGAAAATAAGCCCGGACAGAAACCGAACGCGAAATCCTCCGTAGCTTCAGGAGCTGGCTCCAAAATAAACGCTCTCAGCGAGAAGCTTCAGTTCCAGCCCAAAGTTGGCCAAGTCAATAGCACGTATTCGAAAAAAGGAGCAAAGGAAAAGAAAACCGTAACTTATAATCTGAAAAACTTGGACGTCAAATCGACGAAGAAACCGGAGACTAAAACGCATGAAGACTCGACACCGAAACCCCAAGTTTCGTCGAAAACAGCTCTCGATTCGTCAGTCAAAACGAGCACGTCAACATCAAACAACAAAGTCCTCAATACCTCGAACGCAACAGCGACAACTGCTTCGACCTCGGAGAATATTTTACCAGTAAAAAGTTCGACGCCGAAAAATGCAAACGCGCCAAGCATTGTCTCATCCAATGCACAGGTCACGGCAAAAGTTTCAAAGGTCGAACCCGCTCAAATGAAACAAGAAGTGATCTCGCCACCTCCGCCAGTAAAAGAAACAACGGACTCGAAAATGCAAAGCAGCAAAAAACCAGTTGAAAACGTGAAAACCGAGAGCCAGAGTAGCAATCCGACTTTTCCTTACACCGTCAAAGACCTGGTGGACAAGCGAAGTTCGAGTCCCGGGCAAAAGGTCACGACTTCCATTTCGTACTCCAAGGTTCCCATGATGATGACGCCGGAGGCGCAAACCAATGCCTGCATCGTTCCACAATTCAGCATGCAGGCGCCTTTAATGAGCATCTACGCAACCGCGACATCCATGAAAAACAATCTTCAATCCATCACGAGTCCCAGCATCGCCGGGTCGAAATCCGGAATAGATATCATGCCGGGAGCATGCTCGATTCCCCCGTGTCCCGACGCCATTCCTTTATCCATGATGAAATCCAGCCTTCGAAAGAACCAAGTACAAACAAAAGGAAGCAACGAGAGTTCAAAAACCAGCACCCCTGGTTCCAAAATCGACGACATTTGCGCGAAAATCGGCGAGAACTCGAAGGAGAAAAACAAACTCGAGACAAGGGTTCGACCGGACATCCCAGGATTACTGGAAATCGTGAAGAAGAACGAGCCGATGAAACAATTCCCGAATATTCACGTCCCGATTTTCAAGCCGAGCAGTAGCGTCGATAACAAGGACAAAAGGATCCTTTCCCCGGCTACGACTCAATCGGT
>JABFQM010004102.1:0-10196 GCA_022816865.1 Zelostemma sp. ZL-2020
ATGACCTAAATACATTCGTGGAACACAATTACATATTTTGTTACATCTTTGGAGTATTTAAAACCTTATACTTCGACATTTACTAAGGTATTCGACTAAAAAACTTATATCAGATTTCCTCATACAAATCCAATATAAGGCCTTGAGCCTTCTATGACGCCGAGCAGCTGTTAGAAGAGACTGGATTACATTTCTGGAACACAATTACATATTTCATTACATGTCAGGCAAGTTAGAAACTTTAACCTTAGACATTTACTGAGGTATTCGACTAAAAACGCTTATATATGATCCCTATCAAAATCTAATATAAGGCCTTGAGCCTTCTATGACGCCAAGCAGCTATAAAAAATGACTGAAATACATTCGTGGAACACAATTACATATTTTGTTACATCTTTGGCGGATTTGAAACCTTATACTAAGACATTTACTGAGGTATTCGACTAAAAAAGCTTATATTGGATTTCCCTATCAGAATCCAATATAAGACCTTGAGCCTTCTATGACGCCAAGCAGCTATAAAAAATGACTGAAATACATTCGTGGAACACAATTACATATTTTGTTACATCTTTGGCGAATTTGAAAGCTCAAACTAAGACATTTACTGAGGTATTCGACTAAAAAAGCTTATATTGGATTTCCCTATCAAAATCCAATATAAGGCCTTGAGCCTTCTATGAAGCCGAGCAGCATTAAAAAATGAATGGAATACATTTGTAAAACACAATTACATATTTAGTTACATCTCCGGCAAGTTGGAAACCTTAACCTAAGACATTTTCTGAGGTATTCGACTAAAAAAGCTTATATTGGATTTCCCGATCAAAATCCAATATAATACCTTGAGCCTTCTGTGACGACAAGCAGCTATTATAAATGACCGGAATACATTTGTGGAACATAATAACATATTTTGTTACATTTCCGGCAAATGAGAAACCTTAACCTGAGACATTTACTCAGGTATTCGACTAAAAGAGCTTATATTGGATTTCCCTATCAAAATCCAATATAAGGCCTTGCGCCTCCTATGACGCCAAGCAGCTATAAAAAATGACTGAAATACATTCGTGGAACACAATTACATATTCTGTTACATCTTTGGCGAATTTGGAACCTTAAACTGAGACATTTACTGAGGTATTCGACTAAAAATCTTATATTGGATTTCCCTATCAAAATCCAATATGAGGCCTTGAGCCTTCTATGAAGCCGAGCAGCAATAAAAAATGACTGGAATACATTTGTGAAACACAATTACATATTTTGTTACATCTCCGGCAAGTTGGAAACTTCGAGCTAAGACATTTACTGAGGTATTCGACTACAAAAGCTTATATTGGATTTCCCTATCAAAATACAATATGAGGCCTTGCTTCTTCTATGACGCCAAGCAGCTATAAAAAATGACTGAAATACATTCGTGGAACACAATTACATATTTTGTTACATCTTGGGCACATTAGAAACCTCAACCTAAGACATTTACTGAGGTATTCGACTAAAAAAGCTTATATCGGATTCCCCTACCAAAATCCAATATAAGGCCTTGAGCCTTCTATGACGCCAAGCGGCATAAAAATGACTGGATTACATTTGTGGAACACAATTACATATTTTGTTACATCTCTGGCAATCGAAAAACCTAAACCTATGACATTCACTGAGGTATTCGACTGAAAAAGCTTATATCGGATTTCCCTATCAAAATCCAGTATAAGGTCTTGAGCCTTCTATGACGCCAAGCAACTATACAAAATGACTGGAATACATTTGTGGAACACAATTACATATTTTCTCACATCTCCGACAAATTAGAAACCTTAACCTAAGACATTTACTGAGGTATTCGACTAAAAAAGCTTATATTGGATTTCCCTATCAAAATCCAATATAAGGCCTTGAGCCTTCTATGACGCCAAACAGCTATAAAAAATGACCGGTATACATTTGTGGAACACAATTACATATTTTGTTACATTTCCGGCGAGTTAGGAACCTTGACCTAAGACATTTACTGAGGTATTCGACTAAAAAAGCTTATATTGGATTTCCCTATCAAAATCCAATATAAGGCCTTGAGTCTTCTATGACGCCAAGCAGCTATAAAAAATGACTAGAATACATTTGCCGAACACAATTACATATTCTGTTACATCTCCGGCTAGTTAGAAACCTTAACCTAAGACATTTACTGAGGTATTCGACTAAAAAAGCTTTTATTGGATTTCCCTATTAAAATCCAATATTAGGCCTTGAGCCTTCTTGACGCCAAGCAGCTATAAAAAATGAGTGAAATACATTTGTGGAACACAATTACATATTATGATACATCTCCGGCAAGTTAGGAATCAACGTCAGACATTCACTGAGGTATTCGACTAAAAAAGCTTATATTGGATTTCCCTATCGAAATCCAATATGATGCTTTGAGCCTTCTATGACGCCAAGCAGCTATAAAAAATTACTAGAATACATAAGTGAAACTCAATTACATATTTTGTTACATCTCCGGCAAATTAGAAACCTTAACCTAAGATATTTACTAAGGTATTCGACTAAAAAAGCTTATACTGGATTTACGTATCAAAATCTAATATTAGGCCTTGAGCCTTCTATGACGCCAAGCAGCTATAAAAAATGACTGGAATACATTTGTGGAACACAATTACATATTTTGGTACATATGTGGCCAGTTAGAAACGTTAACCTAAGACATTTACTGAGGTATTCGACCAAAAAAGCTTATATTTGATTTCACTATTAAAATCCAATATAAGGCATTGAGCCTTCTATGACGCCAAGCAGCTAAAAAAAATGACCGGTATACATTTGTGGAACACAATTACATATTTTGTTACATCTGCGGCGAGTTAGAAACCTTTACCTAAGACAGTTACTAAGGTATTCGACTAAAAAAGCTTATATTGGATTTCCCTATCAAAATCCAATATAAGGCCTGGAGCCTTCTATGACGCCAAGCAGCTATAAAAAATGACTGGATTACATTTGTGGAGCACAATTATATATCTTGTTACATCTCCGGCAAGTTAGAAACCTTAGCCTATGACATTTACTGAGGTTTTCAACTAAAAAAACTTATATTGGTGTTTGAGTTTTGAGATTTTAGTTTCCCGTTTTTATTTTTTCTCGATGTATTTGGAACTCGGAACGCCATCTGGGATCTCTATACCGAACTAAATTTCACTTCTGAACGCGTTTTCCGCGCTTTGCGACGTAGAGGTCCCCGATTGGCTTTCGTGTCCCACCCCCTCTTTTCCCCCTTCTCAGGCAATCGCCGCACGGCATTGCCAGTTCGCATAGGGCACTTCTCGCTAACAGACGTTGTGTCGCTCTGGTTTTCGCGAGTTTCTTTTTCCGATATTGTTAAATCGGAAGCCGCGGTTGCTTTTCCGGCATCGCGCGGTATCGCGCTTGTACTTTCGGCAGGGCCGAAGGCGCTTTTTTCAAGTATTTGTTTGAATAAACTGTCTTTCCATACCCGATAAAGGTGCGTCACTTTTCCTCCAAGCTCCCCATTCGGCATTCCCAGAAAACTACAGTCCACTACCCCGAACGGAAACAAGGTCCTTCGAGCCGGATGGAGCGTCAGAGGAAAAGGAGTGACTTTTGTGCGGTTTTTTTGGTGACATTTTGGTTTTTGTTCGACGAGTTCGTGACCTGTGAAAACATTTGAAACATTGTGATTCGTGCTGGTCTACCGTGCTACGAATGCGCCATTGACACACGTGCGTGGCCATACAAGTTTTGCGCGTGCAAAAAGTGCCGCGAAGGGTGTGAAATCGTGAAATTTCCCCTTCTTCATTTTGGCTTTGCCTCGTGGTCTGGCGGCCATTGAAAATTTTGACCTCGCGCGGCGTCTACGTGCGCGCGCAGTTCTTCTCCATCCCCACCACCGCAGAAGCGCTGGAGGGAGAGCCGCGCCGGCGCGCGCAGTTCTTCTCCATCCCCACTACTACTGACGCTCGGACGAGGGGCATTGTAACCACGCCTATCGGCTCGTCCGCTTCACACCGTGCTTCGCAACTCGAATCACGGTGTTAGATCGAGCTGTCACTTTACACGCGCGACGGTTGATCTATTTGGCGTAAAACTTCGAGGAATTCATGGCTCTTCTCGCTTCCAATATGTCTAGCGCGGACTATTGGGAAGTTTTGGCGGAGCAGCGCTCCCTTTTGAAGACGATTTCAACGACGTCTACACGGGTTTTGGACAATGACGCGCCAAATACCCTTTTTCTCCAAGTAAGGCAGTCTCAGCTGGATTCCCACATCGCAAAGGCGCGAACCATTCACGCCTATCTACAAACACATCAGCCGGCGGAATCGGAAGAGGAAGTGGAAGACCCCCCGCAGCTGTATGATCCGGCCTTGTTCGACAACGCAGAGCTAATCTACGACGAGTGTGTTGACTTCATCTGTCAACAGCTCACCAAGATTTCGACGCCAACAAAGGTTATGTCACCTAATATTATATCGAATGATTTAAAATTGCCGCGTATTAATATTCCGACGTTTTCGGGTGCGTACGGCGAGTGGCTCGAATTCCGCGATCTTTTCAGCGAACTCGTTATAAATAACGGTACAATTACGAATGCACAACGATTGCATTATTTGCGCTCATGTTTAACGGGTGAAGCTTTATTGATTACAAAAAATTTGCCAGCTACCGCAGACAGTTTCGTTAGTGTTTGGCAGACACTTAACCTTCGTTATGAAAACAAACGGATGTTAATGAACGAGTATTTGAGAATGTTTGTTGATATTCCTGAAATAAGTTCAGAATTTTTAGTAGGATTAAGGAAAATGCGTGACATTACGCTTACAGTTACTTTAGCTCTCAAAAATCTCGGTCGACCAGTGGATCATTGGGATGATCTTTTAATTTTTTTGTTAGAGACCAAGCTGGATAAAGTTTCGCGCGGAGATTGGGAGACAAAATTCGATGATCAAAAGGATCCTCCGACTCTTGCCGTCTTTATTAAATTTCTCAAAACCAGAATTCGAACTTTGGAAGCTCTTAACTTCACCAAAAGGAAGGTCGAATCAAAACCGAGTTCAGGGAATAGCAAAGCATCTCAGTCAGTCGTTCATTCTCATCAAAACTCAGCGAAAATGCAATGCCCAGTATGCAAGGGCGAGCATACTTTGTATAAATGTTCTCAATTTAAGGAAATGAATGTGAATGATCGTTTTGCTTTCATTAAGCAACAAGCTCGCTGCTTCAATTGTTTGGCGAAGCACATGAGTAAAGATTGCCAAAGTACTGGCAAGTGCTCTCAATGCGGAGGGCGGCACAATTCTTTATTGCATAAAGAACCTAGAGCTGCTTCAGCGGCGAATAACCGAACTCAAAGTCCTGTGCAAGCCAGTGCTTCGACAGTCTCTCGAGGCGAACCATCGATTTCAGGTCCGATGTTCAGTTCGCATTTGAACACGGAACAAAATGTACGACATCCAGTCTTATTGGCTACGGCTCGCGTCATTGTAATAGCTCCAAATGGACGGCGAATTTACGTGCGAGCATTGTTGGATCAAGGATCCGAGTCCTCTTTTATTTCAGAAAACTTAGTGCAATGGTTGCACCTTCCCCGTCAAGCCTCTCATGCTAATATTTCTGGGCTTGGTGGAGCACGCACTGGCTCAGTGAAAGACCTCGTATCTTTTAAGGTAAAATCCTGCAAACAAAACGGTTTGGAGATTTCTGCGCGAGCTTACGTACTTGCTAAAATCACGGCTTATTGCCCTCCGACGTTTTCCACTTGCGAGCTTTCACAAACCCTGCGTGATTTAGATTTGGCTGATCCTGAGCCATCTTCCACAACAAGAATTGATCTTTTGATTGGAGCCGATTTATATGGTTCAGTTCTCCAAGAGGGAATCCGTTTGGGCCCTTCTGGTTCTTTGGTTGCACAATTAACCATTTTTGGTTGGATACTTTCTGGACCCTTGGTTAGCTCCGATTTTTCTTGCACTTTGAACGTGCATCAGGTGTCTCATGCTGATTTAGACGAGACCTCACAAGGGTTTTGGAACTTGGAAGAGGTTCCAGTTCATTCCCCACTCACGAAAGATGAGCTCGACTGTGAATCTCATTTCGCAGCGACACATTCACGCGATGCGGATGGCCGCTTCGTCGTAAAACTCCCGTTCAAATCTTCCCCTTTGGAATTAGGAGGTTCTGAACACATTGCTCGATCGGCGTTTTTACGCCTCGAGAAGAAATTTGAAATTCAACCAGATTTAAAGATAGAATACTGTGAATTCATGAACGATTATGAAACTTCCGGTCACATGTCCGGAGTTTCCAACCATTCGACCAAAGAAGATCTATCTTCAACAGAAATTCAGGGGGCTTCTGAGTTCTGGGCAAAGTATTTTCAGAACGAAGTCTTTTCCCAAGAGATCTTTTGCTTTAAGAAAAATTTGGGTTCAGAGAAACCTTCTCCTCTATCTTCTCCGCCTATTCTTGACGGCAAGGGAATTGTACGGCTTGGTGGCCGGCTCCGAAAGGGACTTGTACGGCTTGGTGGCCGGCTCCAAAATCCCAATCTACCAAACTTTGAGAAAATGCCAGCAATTTTACCGAAACATCGAGTTTCTGTGCTGGTAACTTGGCAACTAATGCAAGAGCTCTTATAGAAATTTTTTCGTGCGTGGCGCCGTGATTACGTTCACTCATTGCAATTGCGTTCAAAAAAGGCGCGACATGCAAGAGAATCTCTATATCAATGATATAGTCTCGATAAAGGACTCAAATCTTCCCCCTGCGAAATGGGAATTGGGTCGAATTCTGGAATGTTCCGAAGGCGACGATGACATTATAAGAGTGGTGAAAATAAAGACAGCCACTTCTACGTTCTTGCGCCCAATTGTAAAGTTGGTTTTGTTACCCGTGCGTACAAACCCGTCAACTTAGCTTGTAAGGAATGGATTCATGTTGTGTAAATGGTACCTCGTGTCTAAGTTAACCTTGCTTACTCGGCAAGTTTCGAATGTAAGAGCTGCTTTTCCGGCAGGCTCAAGTTTTGTATTATACCTTGTATTCGTTTGTTTAAACGTTTCCTCGTGTCTGAGTTAACCTTGCTTACTAGGCACGTTTCGAATGTAAGAGCTGCTTTTCCGGCAGGCTCAAGTTTTATATAATACCTTTGGATTCGTCTGTTGAAACGTTTTTTCTCGTGTCTAAGTTAACCTTGATTACTTGGCACGTTTCGAATGTAAGAGCTGCTTTTCCGGCAGGCTCAAGTTTTGTATTATACTTTTGATTCGTTTGTTTAAACGTTTTTCTCGTGTCTAAGTTAACCTTGCTTACTCGGCACGTTTTAAAATGTAAGAGTTGCTTTTTCGGCAATCTCAATTTTCCACTCTTAAAATGATAAGTATGATGTATTTTTTTGTAAACCTTCGGGTCCTACGTTTTCTCACTCGTGAGAACACTGTTCATACTAAACTTAAGAAAATTTGTTTTGCGTACGCCTTTGCGTCGCAAGGTGGCCGGTATGTTTGAGTTTTGGGATGTTAGTTCCCCTTTTTATTTTCTCGATGTATTTGGAACTCGGAACGCCATCTGTGATCTCTATGCCAAACTAAATTTCACGTCCGAACGCGTTTTCCGCGCTTTGTGGCATAGAGGTCCCCGATTGGCTTCCGGGTCCCACCCCCTCTTTTCCCCCGTTTTCAGGCAATCGCCGCACGGCATTGCCAGTACGCATAGGGCACTCCTTGCAACCGGACGCGCAGTGTTCCGTTGTTTTGCGAGTCTTCACTTTTTCGATAAATTGTTATTTCGGAAGCCGCGGTTGCTTTTCCGGCATCGCGCGGTATCGCGCTTGTACGTTCGGTATCGGCCGAAGGCGCTTTTTTCAAGTATTTGTTTCAATAAACTGTCTTGTTCATACCCGATAAAAGTGCATCACTTTTCCTCCAAGCTCCCGATTCGGCATCTCCCAGAAAACTACAGTCCACTAACCCGAACGAAAACAAAAACCTTTGTAGAAATGGAGACACATCATCGGCGCAAGCAATATAATTGAGGCAAGAAAGCGTATTCTTGATTCCAGTGTCAGTTTTGAGGAATACATTAGTTTAAAAAAAAAAATTTTCCAAACTTTTTTTTCTCGAGTTTTTGACAATTGACACCTTGCTCCCCCGACTTGAAATAAAGTTTTAGATTGCGAACAACACGTTTAGCAAAAAATCCGACCTCGAAAGACGCGTTTTCACAAAAGCCGCTATTCTGCACCTTTACCAAAAGCGTTTGTGTTAAAACTAAATTACGTTGTTCTAATATGCTTACGAGATCCTTCAAGCCTTTGACTTTTTGTGACAACCGCTTGATTTTCTTCCTCTGCAGCGCAGACGTCTTACGCTCATCCGTCAATAGTTTCCTCGTCTTTTGAAGCTTTACCTTCGTACTTTTTGGACTGCTCTCGTAGTTGTGATTAGCGCAAACGTACCGCAGAATTCTTTGGGGAGTCCTTGGTGTGGTCGGCGACTTCGGCTTGGTCGGCTGTGGTACGGTTGGTATCCCTCGGCTATTCTCACTAGGAACTGGCATTGAAGCGCTACGAAAATAATTGTCTTCTTCAGCCAGAGCAGCAATGTCGTCGCAACTCGTCTCTCGCTTAACCCTGGGAGTTTCCGCACTCGAAGAACAAAACGAATTTGCTTCAAATTGTCCATCCTGCATCCTCATCCGTTTTACAGGTGGTTCATCGGGTTCGGTGTCGGTTGGTGTACACGATTCTGAAATAAATTTGTGAAACCACAAGTGAGTTGCATGATCGAAAATTACGAAAGCAATATTTACTTGTATTACCTTCGACGGGTATCACGTTAAAAACGGTTGGAAGAGCGTTTGCTTTTAACCTTCCTTGAGGATAGTAACATGTTCTTTCGAAATGTTCCGAATATAATATACTTTTCTCCGAAGGTTTGAAATTTGGCAGATGCACATTGGTTATCCATTTTTGCAAAATACCTTTCCTTGTCATTGGGAACCTTTTGAACAGACAAAGTAACCGATTGATAATTACTTGAATAGCTTTTCAAACATTCTTTCACAAATTACCATCATTACAGGCAGTTATCGTAGAAACTTACTTGTGAGACGAACGTTTCGTGCTTCCGTTCTTTTGAGCTTTGCAGTAAACACAAGCGGACTTGTACTCGCCGAACAGCGTAGGTATGCTTGTTGGCGTGAGCACGACGGTCGTGTCGATTTTTCTCAAAAATTCTTTTTTTAAATGGTCCGAACATAATTTTGACGCTGCTGTAACCTTCGTCGAATCCAGTTGCATGTTCCTCAACCATTGCCGTAATCTATCGGGTTCCTTGAGTGGAAACCTAGAATAAGTGAATTAGATTTATTTCTGATTTACAATTGAATCATACAATTACCTATAACCATAACATAAACATGAATTACTTACCCGTGGAACGATCTGTCTCCTCCAGTGCTCGCCTTTACTCCACAGTATAAGCACGAGTGCACCATTTTTATGACTTTGTTTATAACTTTATTTTCTGTTCAAGACACGTGTTATTATTGACTGCTTACGAACACGCACGAACACGTAATGCCGTGGTTCGGTATGGCATAAAACTAACCTGACCCTGCGATTGTACTCACGGCAAAATGGCTTCTAAGCAGGACACCCTTCACCACTGCTATCCACTATCCAGTGCTTTATACAGATCAGTGGCAACAATCAACTCGTCGTTTTTCCGTCCGATTTCCCGTCTTAATCGGATCGAGTTGATTTTTGCGTAGAAATATTCTCCAGGCTTGATCGCTTCTTGCGAATATAATTACAAGGTCAAAATGTTTATTCATTGAACTATTGACAATGAATAAACTTTAAGTTGCAAAAACTGATTGTTAATTTAAACATTTGTGTTGAAAAATTATCGGAAAATCACGTTTGTTATACCAATAAAAATCACGTTACATCAAAATTCATTGCAAATATGCTTTTTCAGCAAGATACGGTCGATATAAAAATTATTCACAAAGTAGGGGAGACTAGGGAGGGTTGGCCAATGGGGAGGGTTGGCCAAGCGTCAAAACTCATATTCAATAATAATTGAAAAATCAGTTATTGACTGTTTTACATGTGTTTTGATGCCCCAATGTAATTCTCAAAAAGCGAAATCAAAAACATGAAC